>JAIZAY010000625.1:0-36145 GCA_029531755.1 Holothuria leucospilota
CTGCTGCAAAACTGCCTATACTTCATATCGCAATCATTTGGACAGTAACTTCACACTAGCGCCCCCACCATCCGCGAGTATGAATACACTGTATTCTGGTTCCGTTCCTTTCTGAAACTGAAGCTAACGAATCAATGAGCAGAAAAGTCAGTTTATACCAATGTCTGTTTGAACAACTAGAGTTTATTTATTTATATGTTTAGCCCATTCAACTTTTATATGCAAGGCGACCCATTTTGACGTGACGAGACAACCTGTTCTTGGCAACTTTGACAGACCTTGGCGAGTTGTTTGCCGTCAGACCGAGGTTTTCACACTTTGCAACTAGTAGCAGATTTCTGATACAATCCTAGTACGATAACATTTTGACCATCATTGAACTTTAAAAACTGGAATTCAACCGAAAACCTTCGGGAACACGGCGTAGGTTGGGTCTACCATCATTCACAAAAGACGCCGACGAGAGCATGAACGTTTGAGAAGAATGATTGAGAGGAGCTTGGGGATTAGGGGGGGGGGGTATGCATCCATGACAAGAGCGCATGACGACCCAGTTATTTCCAGGACCTCAAAGTGGGACTAGTGAATGAACATGATGATTCTTTTCGAGGATTTTTAAAAATGTTCCCAGAGCAATTCGCTCATCTTACTGAATAAATGACTGCATGCACGCAACGTTCAAATACAACCCCTACAGACGATTGTCATTCGATTGTCATTTTGTTTAAATGCAAGTCTTCGGTGAATGTGTCACTCAACGGCTTATGACTATTTGCAAAGTCGTTCACATTTAACGACGCGACCGAAATCGCGTCGCTGGGAATTGCGTCGCTTGGATTCTTACAATGTGGAAAGGGATTTAGTGGTTGCCCAGGACCGTATGCAGTTTCTTCAACGGGTTGGCTCAATAATTAGAAAGTGGCTTATTTAGTTGTTCAATAGGTCGAATTATGATTATTTTTCTATGCATAGAGAGTAGAGGGCGGGGAGGGGAATATATTGACACTATTGAGATAAGGTCACATTGCGCGACAGGTAGCGTTTAATTTAGAAACAAGATATTAACCAATCATGCCTTATATTTCGCCAAAATGGCTTCCTATGCAGTTGTAAATTGAACTCGTTCGTTTGAGATATCATGTTTAGATATTTTTACTTCCCACGACAAACAAAGTCGAAAATTTTATTTCTAAAAATCCTACAATGTGGTACAAAAATGAAGCAACAGATAATCATGGAAATCTACTTGCTGTAAAATGCAATAGTTGTAAGTATCGAACGTTTTGGGGGGACGTATGAATTTCTGAAACACGATATCTCAAAGTACAAAAATGCGTATATGCATCTTACAAGGCACAGGAACCTAGACAGGATTACGTCTTGGGGGTGTTCAGGGATATTGAGACATCGACTTGCCTTAAGTGTGTCAGAGAGGGCAAAAACTGATATTTTAAAACAGTTTGGTAATGTTTCACTTCAGTTTGAAATTCAAAGTTCACTACAAATTAAATGGAATAATATCAGCAATTTTTCAAGAAACAACCATAGCTGTTGGGTCACGGGCAAGTTGCTAATCCTCCAACCCCCTTCCCGTGCGTCCGTGGCGTTGCGCCTTACAAGACCTATAAAAAGTACTGTATTTGTACATATCAGGCTGGAGGATCACGTTGGAGAAAAAAATAAATAAATATCTACACACCAAGTGACGCTTGGCTCAAATAGTGTCATGGCAAAACCACGTCCTCAACATACAAGCACTTTCAGGGAGGATAAATCTGCCAATGTTCTAATATCAGCTTTGGCATGGTACTGGATATAGAAATATTGCAATATACCTACTTGGAGTCATATGTTTCATGTACACCCAGTGTCATTTGAAAATAACCAACGGCTTCCTTTACATGTCACTCACTTCGTTACTACGCAGAACATTCTGAGGCTTCACTCCAAAGGTCTCCATAAGTACTTTGCCCATGTACTCTACTCAAGAATCTAGGAGTGGTGTCTAGATCCACGCCCTTGGGTGGAGCTTCCGGGGCTTTGCCAAGTCTTTTCACAATGACAACACACGTTAAAATACGTACATTATAAGATATTTGTGTTCAGGCCTAACAATTCTCCCAATTTTGGCAAATCCTACGGAATAAACGAGAGATTTAAGTTGTGATAATATCCATCAACGACAGTAAATGCAATGGACTGTAGTTTGATAATTGACAACGAAAAATCCATATATTACGTTTTCGAATGGTCACTGCACACTGTAAAAACAGTGTTTAGGAATTAAAAACTTTTCTAAACACTTTTTGCCCCCACTTTGAAAACACGTCTACACTCTAAACACGTTTAAGAATTAAACACATAATGTTTAAGAATTAAACACATAATGTTTAGAAATTAAACACATAATGTTTAGAAATTAAACACATAATGTTTAGAAATTAAACCCATAATGTTTAAGAATTAAACACATAATGTTTAGGAATTAAACACATAATGTTTAGGAATTAAACATGTTTCCAAAGTGGGGGCAAAATTTTGTTTAATTTCTAAACACGTTTTTAGAGTGTGGCAATGAAAAGGTAACAGTTTAAGCGTGGAGTGCTTCTTTTCATTGTTATTTTGATAATTAGTCACTGACCTTAGTTAATCTTGGTATTGTGATAAATATATTGGGCAGCAAACCATTGTTACCATCAGAAACAAACAATGTTTCCAAGTGTCAATAGAATGTTAGATCTCATTTGTAACACCTCCGTGGTCAAACCATGCCTCTCTGGTGAAATCACCGAACGAAAAGAACACGATATGTACGTCGATCAATGTTTACATTTGTAGGAGGCTTACCTGTTTGTTGAGATGTGTAGTGCGACTTTCAATTGAAGCAAGTTCGAATTGCACGATTTGTACATTCTGTTTTCCGTTTTTATATTATACAGCTTCATTAGTTGCTGGTTAATTTGGGAACCTAGAACCGTATGCAAGGGGGTAACAGGGTGGGATGTGGTGTCCGTACTATCCATATGTTGTTTTTCTTGTGTGTGTGTGTGTGTTTTCTGTTCTGTACGTGGCCCACGCGATTAGTTCCCACTAAAAATGTGACCGGGAAACAAATATAATAAAGAATCACGTGTATCACATTAATAGAAGTACTTCGATGTTCCTAAGTTTGAAGCAAGCCACAGTGGGAATTTTTATTTTTAAAACCTCAAATTGTTCGTCATACTGTACTGCGCTAACTCAAAGCGGGCCGTGGATATTTGCACCGGGTAGTTTCGTCCGAACCCTGGCGGAGCATCCCGCACTAACGTCCTATGGTAGAGTATCGCAACCGTATGCACACGTACGTGTAGGCTTACCACTATGGCTAACGTCCTATTGCTTAGTTTTTCTAAACTCCTATTATCTTTATGGTTTTCTTGACCTTTTTGAAAGATACATGGTCATGGTAGCACTGGTATATTACAAAACTACAAAGCGGTGATTCAACACTGCATTATAATTTGCAGTCACGTGAAAACGCTTCTTGTAATTCTTATCTTGATTTTTAGAGATGCTAAGAAATCAAACCTAACACAGGCTGTTTCACTGGGTTTTTTCGGGGGGCGGGTACTTTAGGGGGCCTAGACCTTTTGTCTTGGCTACTTTGAAAGATATATGATTTCAGTTACCTCCTATTGCAAGGCGGTAATATAATGACACGTGATTTCTTGAACAATTATGGTTTGTCATGTTTAACATAATATTTTCAGATGACCGAAACTCGCATTTAACAGTGTTTTATATACGGTATACCAAGCAGGTTTAATTTCAACCTCGTAAAGCAATCAATCCTCCCCCGCCCATTTGAACATAGTCTGCTCTCGACAATTAAAATTCCTCCTAACACTAGCAAGTGGAAGAAGCGAAAAGTCAGCATGCATACGATTAGTAAAAAAAATAGCGAGACAACGAAAGGGAAAACTGTTTTCTACAATAGGATTGGAATTCAAAGAAAGTTTTGAGAATCCATGACTTAGATCGTGATGATACAATGAGTGATATACTGCAAGCATCCCCATAGGCCACCTCTCCCCTCCTCTCTGACCAAACCTCCTAGCTTTATCGCTAGAAATCAGGCTGGAGATCGACCTGTTTGCCTTTCAAATGGCTGTTATTTTTAGTCTATGCTTCATGAAATTCCATCATGAAATTATCATAAATCATTTTAACAATCGTCTACACTAAATCTGGTCCAATAACGGATCGCACAAGATAAAGGGTTGGCCAAAGGATCCCCACCGGTTCGAATAAAAGTACGACAGAATTTGCACAGGGCACAGAAGTTGCCGTTTCCTAGCACTTAAAATGCAGCGGAGTCCACAACTTCATTAAGCGCAGTTAAAATTCAATTAGAAATGACAAAACATTTTCAAGCTTCATTCACTCGCAGATATAAAATTTGTTCCCGTGCCTTTCCCCATCAAAAATAGTCAAAGTTTCCCAACCCTCCTGAACCTCATAATTATTTAATCAGTAGATTTGCTGGATACTGGACCTCCACAAGATAAAGGAGGTAGTCAACATTCCCCAACCCAAACCCTGGCACTGTAATGTTATAATTACGATGATTGCAGGGTTCAGACAAATCAAATGTGATGCTGAGTCCACAGCTAGACCAAACTGGAGACAAAACTCGGATCAAAATGGCAGAGTCATTTTGACGTCATTGTCTATTCGTCAATACTAAATATGTTCTGAAAGCAGACGCCCCATCCCCCATACAGGAACTGGTGGAAGTTCCCCCATCCCCTGAAATGACCTACAAAAATGTTGTAAAAGAAGCGGAATGTGCTGCTAAGTCAAAGGGCTGCTTTAGCCCCTTAGATAGTTCATAAAGTGTTCTTTAAACCTCTATCCATCGATAAATAGGTTGGTAAGATTCCAAACCCCACAAGATGAAGGGACTGTTTGAATTTCCTAAGACGCCACGCACCTTGCTCTACAACAGTGTTGGTAAAACAAAATGCAGTTTTTAATCAAATTGAATGTACAGCTAAGCAAAACTTAGACTCAACCGGATACAAAATCTGTAAAACTCACGCCAAATCAACGAGTCTCTATCCCATTAATATTCGTAGGCAGTAAATTTGTTCTGAAACAAGAACCTCATGATGCAAAAAGTTTCCCAATCTCTGAAAAAACCTGCTCCACCAAAGAATGTGGTAGTCTGATACGGGAACTCAATGATTCAGGGGCTGATAAAATGGTCCCCCATCTCATGAAACACCCTACCTTGAAAACAGTATATTTACGGAAAACGCGATTATCAAAGAAGCAATAACCGCAGCTGAGCTCCTAACTAGACTTAACCGACTAGAAAGTGCCGAATGTTTTCACTAAATAATCTTCACACCTTCGTTTATCTGCATCATGTCCTCTAGTACCGATTCTAGTTATGTTTAGTTAATCTTGTATCACACAACACATCGCACCAAAGAAGTACTCAAGGCTTGGGATGTTGGTAATTGTGGTTGGTATGATATAATATTTAAAATAAAGAAGGCAGAAAATAGAATTATTTTAATAATATGAGTGATTTTGAAAAAAGAGTGATACGTATTTTGGCGTGTGACATACTTTTCCCCTAGACACTTCCAACAGTTCAAGGGTGTCGTCTCTTGGAAGATACCCCATAGGACTCTATCGTGCTTCTGGATCTCAGCTATACGTTTCCACTACATTAGACCTTTAACCTGAAGCAACACCACGGCTACGATGCAGCAATACACAGTAATAATTACACAATAAAATTGCCATAAAAACCTGTTATATAAAGTACATCATTAAGCTACTTTAATGATGAAAATGTTGATGTCACGTAATCATAGTAAGGGTTGCATCTGAGATAGTGTTTCCACCGGCAAGACGTACTAATGTCGCTCTAAGTTCTTTCTCCCCTTTAAGTTCTTTTTCAAGCCTTTATATTTTTAATCGCCGTTAACCGTCGATGTTTTCGTCCCTTATGTTTAATATTTTTTCAGAAATTTAAAAATCTTTCCACACAGATCTTGCTTGTGCTTAATGCTTTAACATCATGAAAGTGTTGTAAAATGCATAAAGCTAAACATCCCTAGCAACGGATGAGCCATGACTCAACCTCTGAGTTTTTGACATTTCCTTAGGCAACATGGGACATTTTAAAGACAAAAATCCGTCAAACTGAAAATTTTTGGGGGAGCTGCTCACCCCACCCTCTCACTCCTACTCAGATGGTACTGTCACCAGGATACCAGGCTCAGACGATGGGATGATGTTTATATGCAGAAAACTAGTCCCGTACACAGAAAATTAATAAAAATAATCTGCACGTAACTCGTCTTTGAATAGACTCGATTGCATCGAGACACGGTGATAACTTTCTTCTGTCTGTGTTCATATTCGGCAACCGAACAGAGCTATTTCCATCAAAATTAAAAAGCATCACGTTACTTATATACCCCCCCCCCCCCCACACTCTTCAAAGAACAAAACCATTTTATCCTTTTCATTCGAAAGCCTTTTTGAGGTGGCTGTCGTGTATGGAGTCGTCCGTGAAGAATTACACTCTCTCGGTATGTAAAGCATTGCGTGTATGAGTGCGTGTGGGCGTATGTGAGTAGCATTGCTTGGGATGACATAAATGCAAGAAGGAGGAACATAAATGTGAGTCGGATCCAGAAATTAAGAAGGGGTAGGGAATGAGGCTCGATGGAAAATCTAAAGTGCACAGAAGGTAAGGGCCCGTGGTTGGGTCCAGGGGCAGAACGCAAGCTCTCGCAATATTTCTTATTGAGAGCATAGATACCGGCTTCAAGAACATTTTGTTACAAACTGACTGTTGAATGAAACGGAACATACGAGGTGGTAGTGAAAGCAAAGGCGCGAAAATGTAGATACGCTTTAGAAGATTTGTCAAAGAAAATAATAACATTACGTCAATCATCCACCCTTAAAGACATTTTCCACACCTACTGTAGAAATTCTTTGCCTAAACTACTCTTGGTTTATTGTAAATTTCGATTTTACATCCTTTGACTCGCCCTTTCTCCTATGCAATACATGTTGGTGTCACCTCTTGTCGTCAGTATACTTTTGTTAAGAGATTTTCGAAAAGGGGGGTGGGGGGTGGACAGGGTAGACGGCTCAATCAAAGGCACAGCCGGATGTTGATGTTTGGGAGGCAACAAAGATGATGTCATAATCCAACCAAATAAACCCAAAGGTCCTTGTAAAATGTGCAGTGCCTATGATTTTTATACAACTGGAGGATCATTCGTCACGTTGTGTAGGCTTACCGTCCCGGGGATCTGAAGGAAAGGGCGTCGCCCTCCCCTTTGAGATTTTTGTTTGTTTGTTTGTTTTTTTTTTGTTTTTGTTTTTGTTTTTTTTTAGCTTTAGGGCAAATTGTGCTATCTTTGGAAGATTCACACTGACCATATGTTTCAATTTCTCATAATTTAGTTAATGCTTTATAATGGACTGGCTTTAAGAGGTGGAGGGACGACAATACCCCCCCCCCCCCCGAGTTTTTGTAAGTGGATTGGGTGATTGATAACATGGTTAGGACCTTTCATTATTTAGTGATATGTTGACTGTGGCATGGGGCGCTCTCAGTCTGGCACCATTAGATCGGCGCAGTAAAGGTCTAGGACTATTTAAAAATAGCGATGAAAGGAGCAATGGGAATTCCGACGATCAGTGTGTAATGTATACGTGCAACTCGCATGATCTTTCCACCCCACTATGTAGACTCCATTCTTCCCATTGTAATGTTTGCTATCTTGGTGTCAAGGTCTGGAACTCGCTCCCCGACGATGTAAAAGATAGTAGATTATACTTTTAAACGTAAGCTTAAAAAGTATTTTATTCATCTGCAGTAATGTCACATACCTATAGTATTTGTCTTTTCTCCTTTAGTTCATTTTGATTTTCTGTTAGTTCTTGTGTTTTTTCCAGTGTTGTGTTCTTTATGTGGTCTACATGTAGTCTTACTTTGTGTTCTCTCGGGGTGTTTACCTTTACAAGCTTTCGCAAGCTTTCTGTAATCACCCCACAGTCTCTTTCTTTTTATTATGATTGTATGTACGTATATTATATGAATCTCGTCATCAGGTGAAAGAGCCTGAAATAAAGTTTACAAAACTAATGGGAAGGGGCGAGAATGGAGTCGGAACAGCCAAAGAGTCGTGGATATAGAAGTATAGGTATGTAAACAGACATTCATCATCTACCAGTAACGTGTGTCTGTGAAGCACACCGTGAAAAAGTTTGGAAAATGTCTGCGACAAACACATATAGTTCGAATCATCCACGTCATACTACAAGCCCACCAAGTTTTACCATAGGCTACTCATGATGCTAGATTGCACTTTGATACCCTCTTAATAGCAGTCCCTGTAGAATTTCGAGATGTACCTCTAATGTTCGGAACTTTGTTTTGCTTTAAACTGGGTCATGAAATATAAACTATAACGCACTCGTGGAAATTATGTTTTAAAAATAATATCATTTACCAACTAGGTGCACGCAAATTCCACACTGTGACACTATCACCGCCACCCCATAAAGAGAAAGAAAAGAAACGTGTCTATCAATTAAAAGTGGAGTCTGTTACCTCATAATTCGTTCAAGATTTCAATTTTCATAATATGTCTTCCCACCAGTAGAAAAAGCCATTGCTTGCATTTGTACAATTATGTAATCACGTCTACGCACATGAACATTTGCCAATTTATTGCAGATCGCTTAAAGATGAATAATGTTAATACCGTCTGAGTTAGATGAGGTTTGACGGCTCAGTTTCTAGCCAATTGTTTTAAGTCGGGCCGGTCACGGCTTTTTTTCCAGTTGTGCCTCACTGGTGAATACGTCTGAGACGATATCCTTCATAAGTGCAGTAGTGATACTAAAAACGCGCGGAGAGTGTAAAAACTTCGAAATATTGCAAAAATTGCAAACACTTTAACAGTTTTCAAATGATTTGTGATAGCAAATGATTAAAATAATACCACCACTTAGTTTTACTACCCTTTACAGAAATCTTAAGCTCCAAAGCTTTTTGACTTCATCTAACACCCCCCCCCCCCCAAGATGGAGAAATGAGCCTACCATTTCCCCGTACCTGCATCACTACTAACTATAGCATATACCCTTGCTAGTCTAGCGTCTTACTCAACCTAAAAGGCCTGTATGGCGAAACTATGGCATCTCAATCCACCTTGATTGAAAATATTTTCACTCTTTATTACAAATTTGTTACATCAGTTTAATACAGCTAGCCCCAGTGCACATATCATTACTTTCTCGTAGATTTGTAGACTGGTTTTATTGTCCAGACATTCTCCTGTTTTCGCACATTGTAGCCCTCCTCTCCTCGTCAACCGTTGTGATGGGCTTTTAAGAGACTGGATTTCAACTAAAACTCCACCCAACCCTAGAAGAAAAATATATTTTGAATACGGTTTCAGACATTTTTTCATGTTTTGCCATTTGCTTTGTTCCTTCTGTCTTTTTCTTTCTTTCTCTTTTTTCCTTTCATATTTTTTTCGGGTGAAGAGAGGGGGATAACCCCGCCTCCTTAAAGGCATTTTACAGTGTCTTTTCACAAGGGCAACTCGTGAGAAACATCCCTAAAGATCTTTAAAGTTTAGGCTTCAGTTGTGTTGTGTGCATCATTCATTAGGAAGGAGGTTCGTTAGTAAGCCTGAGTTACCCACATAAGAGCCCGTCTTGGAAAAATGAACCTTCATATATGTTATTTTTCAGGTGCTGAGGGCTTTAAAAAATAATAGGTAATGGATTTTCGGGTGAAGGGAGGGGGCTAACCCCGCCTCCTTAAAGGCATTTTACAGTGGCTTTTTACAAGGGCCCCGTGTGAAAGAGAAAAAAATCAGTTGATACCCTCTAAACCCCGTAACAATCCTCTTTTCCTAACTCGAGATTTCTAATATTAAAGACTACTTATTTTTGTCAAAAATACCTCCAGTTCTCATCAGGGTCACAGAATGTTATGTAAAGCGGGCACATTGCCTCAGACTTCTTTGGTTTTCCTTTATATAATTGAATGTCCGTTGTCCTTGAAATTTGATACTGTTGGGATCTTTGAATATCTTTCCATTTAGGTATAACATCAAGCTTCACCATGTGTACGGCATAACAAAACGAAGTTGCTACATATTCCCTACAACAGTGTCAACATCATAAAGAAATGCAACGCTTTGTCATAATAATGTGCCGCGATGACATCAGAGATTTCCCATGATCTTGAGAAAAAATTGCATTTCTTTGAAAAGTAGTATCTTCCAAACGCTACAAGCTATTGAGATGCAGTTTTCACCTCCTAGAAGAGAGAAAAAAATCTGCATTATTAAAGTCACTGATTTTTGTCACTGGCAAATCACTGTAATCCACGCCTGATTTGGTTCTTTTCCAGAAGGTCTGAAGAGAAGGCATTCTGTAAAGGAATATAACCAAATGGTTACTCAACACTTAATTGGACAGGAAAGTACAAACCCACCGACTTTGTCAGCATTCATGAAGAGCGCCGTGCTTTGGAAAGAAGTGTGAACAACAGTTCTTCCCCAGGCACTGGATGTGTGATCCCTACTGAAATTGATCAAATAAAATATAACTATTTATATGCAATATTTCAGAGTAAAATTGGTAGGTAATGTGTCAAATTCTTCAAGAAATGTATCTCTAAATTTTAATACCTTTATCTCTAAATCTATGAAACGTCCAAGCATATGAGTTGTTGGTTTCTCATAGTATGAGAAACCAACAACTCATGTTTCGTCCTTTTTGTTTCGTAAAACATCCCAAAGAGTAATTGCATTTAGGATATCCCTGTATTAGATATAGTTAGAAAAACGTGTTGTTAGTAGCAATCAGCAATAAACGATGGATCGGAATAAAAGGACTTTTATTCATGTCTACAGAAAGGGATTCTGTCAGGTTTTAGTAGCATGAAATTAAATAGGTCAATTAGGAAGCATTACGTCATCGACCACACACTGCTCTCAAACGGGATAAACAAGACCGCTTTGTGGTTACTCTAAAGAGGACTGCACCGACCCTAGGCATACAACCTTACCTATGTACAAGCTTGGCTACTTTTGTGATTTGTTATAGCAGCCCCCAAATTGTTTAAGTAATGTTTTCAAATCGTCCTCCTCACAAAGTAATACCCGTCCCTACTGAAATTCACATCTGCCAGTTTATAAAGGTATCTGTCATTTTTTTTTCGCATAATACGACTTCTCCTAAAATAGTCGTCCACTCATTCGTTTTGAAATGACATAATCATAACCTTACGTTTACTTTAACACCTGTCCTGTTAATTATTTTTTGACGAATACCAAAAACTTTATACTTGGGGCATGGATTCCAGAATATATTTCAAAGTTGTTATGTCAAACATAGCTGTTTGAATGAACCATTGAAATTGGTTCAAAGCGGTGATACAAACGAAAGACTGTGAATTCAATAGAGAAATCAGTATCTTATTCAGAATCACGAACTCACGATGCTCCTCTTTTAAATGTAGTCCTCAGCCATATATCAGCCTTGTTTTTGTAATACATGTAAGAAATAAAATCTTTAACGTCTGGTGATTCCAGTTTTCATTCATTGATATATGTATTAACGGTTAAACTAGATTAAGACTTTCCAGTTGCACTGGATTGAGAGTAGAGACTATTTTCACAATTTTGCGTTTAGTTCTAATGCGCTGTAAAACAAAAATTAAAACGTTCCTCCATTAAAGCCCCGCCCTACATCAGTCAGGAGAATTACAAGCCAGCCTCCACTACCAAATTTCTGCACGGACATAGCTCAGAGTTGAGCACTGTTCTACCTTCACAGCTTTAAAACGCTACACTGAAGTATCAATCAATCTAAAGACTAGAACTGTTGTACATGCATAACTTGAAAAAATACGTTCACCCTGGATCCACTTAATTATCTGAAACGAAATATAACCTTATAAATAGAGCCTCTGGAAACAAATTTTCAGCAGTCTCATTACCGTATATGGCAGGCGTTTTCGGTGCCTTCGCCCCACGGAATCCCAATCCCTATCGCGAGCCCCTGGACCCACGAGTGCAAACTCGCGCCCTCGTTGGGCACCTTCGGTGCACTTTTGACTCTCCTCCATATCAGTCGGGGGAATAACAAGTTGCGCCCCTCACCTCCGAAATCATGCACACGCCGCTTGCCCTGTTCACGTACGGACTACCCATAACAGCAGCATTAATTGATTTAGAAAGTTAACCTGACCCAAACTTGATCGTCCTTGATCAATTGCACCGTATAACCTTAAACTACTGATTGTCATTTTGACAATACGAGCATTGTAGTGAAAGGCTCATACAGCACTAAATATCGCCAAATACAGCTCCATTTTGCATACAAACGCTGAAAAATTGTCAATATTTTCCGTACAGGGTTTCATCTTCCTCAGGCCCTTTAAGACTGACGCTCCGGTTACAAGGGCAATAACAGCCAAACTGTCATTTCTTTAAAAAAAAACGAAAAGAAAAAATGTCAGGATATATTGGTCCTTGTCCCCGCTAAGAACATGTCTTATTACGCAACTGTGTGCACTGAACAAATGTTTTTGTTTTAAGTGTAGAAGCTGAAAGTAAACTTCGTGGAATAAATTTCATTGTATGGGAGAGGTTTCTTTCCTTTTAAGTCTAAGTAAGAGTATTATAAAAGATAAAATTGTGATTATCGTAACCTATTAGTATCAGGCTATTGAAAGCATCATAGCCAAGGGCCGACGGCTGAGCGAAATTACTGGGGGGGGGGGGGGAGGGGCGAAACAGTTCATGACAGCTCCCAAAGACGTGTCTAGGATAGCTGCCACTCAAGCAAGTCCGTTCCTTGTCAGCCACTGCCGCCCTTAATTAAAGGAGAGGGGCTAAGAGGAGGGGTCAAACAGGAGAACCTGACGTTCGTGTGAGGTCGCTTAGGTGCAAATTGGTGCTGTCTTTTGCAAAGCTTTCAGATGAACATATTTAGTGTTTTTTTTTTTTCTATTGGCGGGGGGGGGGGTCTAATTATGTGCCGGCTGACAAACTTACTTTTTTGCGGACACACCGGTAAGATAGTTTAGGTGTAATTAGGGCTATCTTTGGGAAAGGTTTGAAATGGTTACATGTTTCGAAACTCTCGATTTTTTGCCTTTTGCTATTATCTTTTCGGCTAGGTATAAGGGCGAGTGATTGTATAAGGCCTTTCCCATTTGAGAAATTTTTGTCACTGTAAAGTTGTTAGGATACAAACTTTTCCTAACATTGACAGAACTTTGAATTGATTATATATTTTATAATTTCTCATTATTAATTGTTTTTTCGACTGTGGCATGGCACGGTGCCACGTAACAGACATTCCCCTGTAAGTGGACTAATTGGCCACCATCGATTTGTGCCCAGCGTAGCCTGCAGATTGTTTGTCCAAAATGCCTCACAGTTTGACGGAAATGGTACTGTCTAGACCTACATAGTAGGATCTAACATTTTTGTGACTTCATGCTTTAGAAACGAAGACTTCAAAATCAAAAGTTATACTTGAAAAATGTTTTCAGTAAAACAAGGACAGGAGTGTAGGACTAAATGGTACTTCACATGTGTATTGATTTTAACGTTTATCGTTATTTAAGGTAATTGTGGGCTTCCTATAAGCATGGTGGGACAACTCGTGAGAAACATCCCTAAAGACCTTTGAAGTTTAGGCTTCAGTTGTTTTATGTGCATCATTCATGAGGAAGGAGGTTCGTTAGTCAGCGTGAGTTACCCGCATTAAGAGCTCGTCTTAAAAAAATGAATCTTCATATATGCGATTTTACAGGTCCTGAGGGCTTTAAAAAATAATAGCTAATAGATTTTTAAACATCTTCAGTAATTTTTTTCAAGTGGGTCATCTTTTTCATTTCGGGTTTGGAAATCTCGGGGGCGGGGTGGGGAAACTGTCCTCCCCCGCAGGCTCCTGCCCTGTAGCCAAATGCTTGACTCTAGTGCCTATGATTTTGTAACTACTTCAGAGCTTGCTGGTTTCCGCCCCGGCCCCACGGCACAAAACCAAGAAATCGAGACGATCATATGACTGGGCTAGCTACGCGCCTGCATGCGTTCAGTGATAACGAAGTAACCCTGACATTTATAAATTATTATAAAACTTAGCGAACTTTTAACTGTGGAATCTGCAGACGTGTTGTGATGCCAGCGTTTGACGCGACTACTGCAGTGAGTTGGGTATAACATAGTTTGAATTATGACAATTACGACAATGTGACCGATAACAGCGATATCCGCTCATCAACAGAAATTGACCTAATAAGTTTGTTTGTTTGTTTGTTTTCAATCATTTTTATAGGAACCACAATCAGTTAACGAGGGGTAGCACCAAAATAAGGGGATCACCCTAAGGCGGAGAAGGCTTCTTCCGTCGAGTATTTTTCCCGATTTCGTCTGGGAGTCTTAGTGTTAAATATGAACTATGTTATATAGAGTGATAAGTTGTCCGACGGTTAAGCTGGAAGGCAATTCTTTAACAGGAACCCTAAATTTCTACCTTCTTCGTGTTGTTGAACTTTTTGTTTTAATTTTTTCATTGAGCCGCTCCGTCTAGCTTAGACCCAGCCTTTTCATACTTAAGTCTTACCTAAAATTAGCCTACGGGTTAAAATAAAATAAATTTCATTTAGGCTATAATTGCCCGTCAGTATTTCTATTAATCGTGTGGTATACGGTATGCACAAAGTATTTTTCCTTTTTGGCTTTTTACGTGCTAAAAACGGACACGGCCAGACCGGCGAAAGGATCACTACATATGGCCAACAACCAAAAAACCGAACACCAACAACACAAACCACCAAAATCGCCCAGAACACCAGACCGAATCCCTCGACCAGCGAGGACACTCCAGCTCCGGTACGGCTTCTTGGAGTCCGTTACCACCAACAGAAACCACCACCACACCCACCACCAACGACCCAACAACACAATCTCAAACACACGCCCTTTTTCCTTTTTCAGTTGAAAAAAACCTAAGTTATGGATATGAGTGGTCGTGGGACAACGGGAACAAACTACTGCTTTAAATAATCAGCTAGCCTTTTAATTGCTGAGATTGCCGTTTTGTAAAAAGTGTAAATAGTCTTTCTCGTTTTTTCTCGATATGAGATGTGCGGGTTTACTCATTGAAAGCTAACTGAAGAATCGACTTAATTAATCTCAGCTCCTGTCTAGTATCTACCGCAAGCAAAACACGTAGTTGCTCTTACATACAAACAACATAATCTTTTAAC
Organism: Holothuria leucospilota; assembly: GCA_029531755.1. Lineage (NCBI taxonomy): Eukaryota > Metazoa > Echinodermata > Holothuroidea > Aspidochirotida > Holothuriidae > Holothuria > Holothuria leucospilota. The sequence continues at coordinate 15,332 of JAIZAY010000625.1, forward strand.
TACTATGATTGGTTCGACCTACTTCCTGACACGCCTTCTAGTCGGGTAGATATAGGGTCCGACCCTAAAAAAATTCCTACAAGTAAGTTTTATGCAGTTTGGTATTAGATGATGTGTATAATGTACTCAGGAAAAAATCCACCAAAATCCACCCATGGAAAGAGCCGAAATTAGGTCAAATCCAAAATGGCGGCTTTTTAAACCCTTTTTTTCCTACTTAATGTCAAAAAGGTGTATGTAATGTGGGTTTTATTGGCAATTTTATGCGTAAAAATGTTTCTATGACTATCTCCGACTAAATGTTTCAAGTTCCCATGCAAAAACACAATGATGACGTCACAATGACGTCGATAAAAACTTTCCATTGAAGGTTTGAATGCCTTCGTATAATGATTTTATAAAAACTGCAGAAAAGAGACGTGTAACTTGCGTGCTTTAAAGGGTTTATGTAAAATTGAATGATCCTTGTGAAATTTTTAGTGCTGAAGCTTAGAGTGTTCAGAAGCCTTCAGAAAAGTATTGCTCAATACCATGTTCTCAGGAAGAAAGGTGCAAGCGCCATTTCGTCATATTTTGAATGCTGATATCTTTTCACAGGAATTAGATCAATGGCTGAAAATTCGTATGTGGTATGATGTATAGCTATATAACCAAAATCTGATGTCGAAGCGGCATTACTTATCTTATTTTTGAAAACCTGGGCACTTGAAAATGTCATTTTTTACTTCTAAATGTAATCTTTTTAAATTTTATGAATTTGCAGGCCTTTTATTAATTGTTAGGTGGCCCTCATAATTTATATAACTTTAACATCATTCCAGGTCTATAAGCGAGAGAAAGCATAACCATTCAATGCCCTTAATTATTTAATGCTGAGGTCCAAAACTGGTTGCCTTAAAATATTTCAGCAAAGGGACATGGGAAGGGCAAAAAAAGACTAAAACTGTCCTGAACGTGACCTTTTAAGTTTACCTATTCCTTATGGAACCCAAGTATTTTAATTATTAAAGTAAAAATTTTAGTAGTTTTTTCGGATTTGAAATCCTCTTCTGACGTTCAGATACCAAACTTTTTGTTCAGATCTTAGTATTCCAACTTGAAATGCAATATAAAAGTGTATAAGTTTCATATTTTTAACTGTTTTAGTCTAAATATTAACTTTTAATCCCTTACAGTCCACTCGTAGTGTTACTAATTTTTTTTAGGCCATAACTGTTTCTTAAATCTCATTTTCATGACTATTTGACTGATAATTTTTAGAGTCATTATTTAGACTTTTCATTGGATTAAAGTGACATTTTTATCAGCAAAATGTTCACTTAAAAATCACAATTATGACTTGTCAAGGCACTTTCTACCATTTAAAGCTAAAACTTCCACTTTACATTTCCAAACAAAAAGGAGAGTCAAACTAATAAAATAAAAATGGTAATTAAAAAGTAAAAATTATGTGACTGAAACTTAATAATTCATTTTGAAGTTATCGTTATGAGGTCAGAAGTCCCTATAATGGAATGAAGAGGTAAAATACATGTGACCCTAATAGTCCAACTAATGAAATTAAAAGTCAAGACAATATGATTTAGGACAAAATTTTGACTTTTTCAAGTCAAATTGATAACAGTAAGGGTGAGATTTTAGGTTACATTCTGTACTCCAAAAGTAAAAGTATGACATTATTGGTCAACTTTATGAGATTTTAGATTAAAATAATGACAATCAAGGTTACACGTCGAAATTTGAAAGTAAAATTTGTAAGATAACTGTCAAGATATTGAGGTTGTAAGTCAAAATTGTGAACATTATAGGCAAAGTTATGACATTAGAAGTTAAAAAAGTTTTGAAAGGCATTACTTGACCCCCTAAAAATCCATGTTACGACAGTTTGATTTTTTTGATCCCTTCCCATATACCTATGCTACCTATATTGATACCTGTGTTGAACTCCAGTTACCTAATAATCACTGGAAATTTTGTAAGGTGAATGATCTTCCCGACCCTTACAGGCCTATATAAACCTACAGTAGCAATAGGTGGTTATATTACGAAGGCCCTCTGACATTTGGTCTAGGGCCATTGAACGGATCGGAAAATAAAAAAAAACATATTTTAGGAGTGAAAAATTACAACTTCAAAGATCCGTATATTCACATTAAATTATTGCAGGTTTGAATCAAAATTCTGTTAATATAGTAGCAAATCTCTTCACATTTGAATTTTCAGTTATGTATCTTATTCCTGTAAAATGATACCATCCTGCAAAAATTACTAAATACTTTGCAGACAGCTTTCGTAATGAAAGTGAATGCGCCATACTTTTCTAAGGACTGTACTCCTTGAAGGACCTAGGCTTGAAAAGTATGTCACTGCTATCATCCAGTTGTATAAACATTGTGGACCTGTGTTTATATCAAAGACTGTGGCTGTAGTGTATCCATGTGTGATGCTGGCCTTGTACGTCAGGGGCGTGTTATAGAATTTGGACCTCATTTGACAGTAAATGGCCTGATAATCATATTTTAGGGACCTGCAACTGATGTGTCCCCTTTTTATCCAATCTGATTCTACATGATAATAGCTCCAGTTCGATGGCAAACACTATAGCTTATACTTAAAATCTTATCTGTGAGTTATCTCCTGGTTAAAAATCCAAAATTGCCAAACTACAGAGCATCCAGCATATTCTAAAACTAGACATCTATATGTGTCATTTTCATTAAAACGTTTGCACTAGTTGATACCCTACTTCACGTTTCTGATTTAACCTTGGCAAGTTTCACCGAAATAAATGAGCCATCGTTTGGTCACTTGCTTGTAGGGGCCCTCCAAGGATGGGGGAGGGGTATGCTACTTACTTGCCCCCCCCCCGTCCGTTCCTGCTTAAAGAAATACAGTTTACAGGAGCAACGTGCCGAAATACTTCCCCCATTTCAATACTTCCCCCATTTCTGCTTGCCGACCACGACCATTAAGTGTACAAACCCATTAAATGTGTTGATGACTATCCCTGACTAAAAGCAGCTTTACTCGGGTGTCACGTGACCGGATCACCAATAGGTGTCTGTCTACAATAAGCTCCAACGTCGAGACGTACACGTAATGTGTCCTGTCTCTTTCCCACACTTTTGAAATCCTGGCAGCGGCGCTGTTTGTTGTGGCATACCCCGTAAATATGACTGTACTAAGTTCGTCCTCAAATGCTGCTTTTCTTGTGTTTAAACAAATAAGTCGTAAGCAAAACCCAGTACTTTTGAGGTCCAGTTACCAAAACCAATTCCTATCATGCATTACCCGCTAAAAGTTTATCCTACTTACCTTGCCACCTAAATGCCAAAACATAAGAAGACCAAGTTTACTTTACATATTTTCTGTAGGGAAGGCAATGGGCCACAGGTCAACTGTACTACTGCTTTAAAATTCAAATGTAACAACATTTTATCAATCGAACATGAGTGGAACAAATTTCCTGTGATCAGCAAACTGTGCAACTTGAATAGATCTGCGTATTAATATGTCCACCATGACATCAGCAATTTTGCAAATGATTCATTATAATCAATTTTCTTGAACACATTTTGATAGACTTTTGATAGAATTGGAAAGGGCTTCAATGAATAAACCCTTAAGGACATAGAGTTTGCCAAGGTTTCGTCAGCAGTGGCACTAATTTATTCGGGACTCAAGAAGTTTATCTGACTGTCAATGTGTTGCTCTCATGTCCAACCCTGCCAAAACTGATTGAAATCCTTGCTATATAAATTGGGAGGGTGAGGGCTGGGTGGGTACATTTTGTCTCAAATCCACCCAAGTAGGTACAAGGCTACCTCAGTAACGTACAGTGTGAAAGGAGCAAAGAGCGAATCCACCTCTATAGCAATTGCACATATAGAGTATGCGTTGAGATGGCACACTCAAATATTTCACTACTCTAAGAAAAATACCGTATAACTTCACCAGCTTAATTCAGGGCCGCTCGGGAGGGGGACTGAAGCCCCACATAATTTTCAGTTTGAAGATGTTTTCTCTGAAAATGTCCAAATAGCAGCCTACCCTTAAAAAATGTCAAAATTTAGGAGTGAATTGTCCAGCCACCAATCTTAGAAACTCTTGATGGCAGGTACTGCAATTGTAAAGCTTAACTATTAAATGTGACTGCATTGTGTAGGTTATACACTGCTAATTTGATTATAAAAGGGTGCGACCAAATCGATGAGCAGCTTAACCTGTAGGCTAAAGAGTATCCTTTAATAAAGCATTAATGCACTTAACATGACTGCTTTGCCCATTAATTGCACATGTGATAGCCTATTGTTAGAGCCAAGGGTAAACTCTACGGGGATAGGCTCATAACTTATACACCACAAACAGCGATGCTACCACTTTAACTGACTAGAGACTTATTTCAATGGAAGAGCACAGTTTCATGACAATCAAGTGTGTGAAAATGGGAACATCCGAATATCCAACAACTAACAACCCTAAATCAGGTTACTAAGCAGTTACTGCCGTGTTGGATTGAACATTACATAGTTCTGGTTGTACCGTTCTTGAAAACAGACACGGACAAACAAGGGGTGGTACCAGATGGGAGCAGGGGGCATGGCCCATCGGGGAAGGCTGACTTCGAGGAACTTTCCCAATTTTGTCAGGGAGCCTTTATAGGTACGATGAAAACTGTAATCCCGAAGACGACCAGCCCCCCTCCCCGACAACTTACTTGAATTTCCTCTCATGTACAGCAGCCCTCCCCCCCCCCCATTTTTCAGATTTTCTTTCCTGAAACCCCAAACTTTCAAATTCTTTCAAAAGAAACCAAATATTTTCGGCTCGCTTCGGGAGCAAAAAATTTTGCTTTTGCTTTCATTATCCTCCCGGCAACCCATCGCCCTTTTCAAGTCTTCAGACCGCCCCTCCCGCCAAAGAGTTTAGGCGGCTGTAGAGCAAATCCTGGGGCCATGCACCCCTGGACAAACCTGTTGAAGGACCAAACCACAATTTGTTTCTCTCTGCAGTGCACTCTGCCACTTGCCAGCTTACTAAATTGTAAAAATGCTTAAGTAAAAATACTACCCCTGGAAACCTAAATGCAAGAAATCAAGAAGACTTTTTTATTTTGCATGAATTCTAGTAGTAGGCAAAGAACAGTCGTTTTGGGTGGATTGGGGGACTTAAGTGTAAGATCATGGATGAATTATGATAGCTTCAGGTCTACAGTATTACTGTTGGTCAATTTAATCGTAAAAGCATCATGCCAAACAAAATTTGAGTACAGCAAAACTTCCTGTAATCAGCAAAAAAGTGTTATTTTAGGTGCATTTACCGTTACAATGACGTAAAAACGGCCATTTTGGAAATGACCCATTTAAATAAAGATCTCGTGAACCGATTTTGGTGGATTTTTGATATGTTGTTCCCCACATCCAAATCTACCAAAAACCACTGAAATCTCACTTGTAGGAATTTTTTGGGGGTAAGGTATATTTTGTCACAAATCTACCCGACTATTCATGAGTGCCGTCTCAACAGTAAAGCTATATACAATACGAACATTGGTTATTCATAATTACATTTGTACAATATGATTGGTCTATCGAAAACATACGTTGTCACACGAAGCTTGTAAACACGTTCGCCCTAGTTCCGAAACAATGCAGTCTGCCGGCGAGCGGGAATGACTGAGTAGCCTGAATACATTAATCATTGTTTCAAAGAAAAATAAGAAATCATGTGGAAATAACGGCCACACCTCAGGCTTATGTACAAATGAAGTGAAGGTTTCGGCATGGAAGAATTTAAGAAAAATTTCGTACCCAGTTGCCTATTTTATAGTAACCCTTGTCCGTTATACTATTAAGCAAATGTACCATTTGGAATATTCAACAGGCTAATACACTATTTGATTCAGGAGACGTATATCGAAACATGTAACAAGAATCTTTAAGATGAATAAACTAGTTGAACGTTTATCGGAAATGATCATGGTACAATTTACAGGATACGGTAAAAAGGGGTAGCATTAATTATAGTCTACGGTATCGGTTGTATTTTTTTTTTTTTTTTTTTTGCAGCGAAACGATATAGGAGCTTAGTGTTTTAAACAATACGCGCCCTCAGATTCATTACGAAGTTTCATCATTACCGGTTAAATGCCCCCCCCCCCCCCCAAAATTACACAACCACCACGACCACTAAAGGAAAAAAAAGAACGACAGGTTATCTGGAAAGAATCGTTCAGCAATATGCTCATGTTTACCTAATCTTCAGCTCATTTATAATATTAACAACTATGAACGTTTCGTAAATGTGCAGCTGAATTTTCTCGTGTACAGAATCCTGCAAAATATGTACGTAAACCTTACTCATATCTGTGTGACTGAAGATGTATTGTCAGATAATAAGAATTTGAGAGAGCTGTTACAATTGATTGACTGATTAGAACAGGGTTACTGAAAAATCGGTCTTCGCAATTCGTGGCCGCCGCGTGGCACGGGTAAATGTTGAACACAAAACATAAAAACAAATGTTTTTAACACAAGCTTTACAAATTTATATTGTTTACATACTACATCTTGATATACTTTCGAGAATGGAGCTAATACCCCATGGTTCGAGACTAATAAATGCCCCTTACATGAGGATAAGATTTAACAATTGCTTTCTTTACAATCTGATTTTCCTTTAAATACTTATCAACACGTCAACTATATATTAAGAGCATAACAGTGGCCCCACCAGGATCTAGTGACTGAAGGGGACCACAGAAAATGATGCCGTAATCCCATGCCGAATAAGCCCACTAAGTCAGCCTATGTTTTTCAAATGCGTGTATGCGATACTTCGTAAACGGAGCAAATCCTTCTTTTCTCACCTCGTGTACACTCCGTCTTGGGGAGAAATCCATGGAGAGGAGCTGTCACCCTCCCGTTTTAGAAAACATTTGTTATGTTTAGGTGACATGGATGTAAAATGGTTCCTTTGGCATTTTTTTGGACTGATCATGTGTTTAAAAAGTCTCGTAATTTAGTGAATTGTTATTTTTGGTTAGGTGTATGAGAAAAGTGCAGGCTTTGTATAGTGTAAAGGTGACAACTTCTCCCGTGAGAAATATTTGTTCATGTTAGGTGGCTTGGATGCAAATAGTGTCATCTTGAGCAAATCTTTTAACCGAAAACTGTAATTACTTAGTGATATTTTAGCTGTGGCATTGCACTTCCTCAAAGTCTGGTACAGAATGGCACCCCACTCCGGGGCTCTGGGATAGCATTATCTTTAAATTGACACTCAAATGACACTTCATGGGAGCACATCAGTACTTCACAAAATCGTTTGTTTACTAATTTTGTACGAGACTCCAGATGAACAGCTTCTAGTTGAAAATAATCGAAACGGAAGTATAGATGAATCAAAACGGATTAAAGACTAGCCAGCACCAGGCGCGGTTTTACGGGGTGGGGGGGGGGGGGCTTTGGGGGCTGAAGCCCCCCATAATTCGCTCAAGCCCCCCCCCCCCAAATTTCAGAGGTTGTGTTATGCTATATTGGCGTGTACTGAGAAAAACAAAATTGCCCAATACAATTGTGCACATCTTGGTCCAGTGGATTTAGTTTGTCAAGGGAAACTGTCATCTGTGTCTCGAAAGCACATATTAGGTTCACGATTTCATACAATGGAAGTTGGGTCAGATAAGTAACATTAAGTAACATCTATGATAGTATGTACGCATGTCAATCAAGTTTATGGATTAATCATCTGTTGGAAGTTCAAAACGAGTCATTTCGTCGCTGATCTCGTCAAGCTATACTAGCAGTCCTTTAAAGTCAAATCTACAGGCCGAGTCGTTATTCCCATTAATGTGAACAGGTCCAGTTGCTCGTATCTCTCAGTAACGTTTGCTACATTCTTCCAAATAAAAAAATATATGCCTGTATATACGTTATATAGTTGCTGGTTCGATTCAAATCAGAACTTTATATTAATTACCAAGGAAGTTTTTAAATTATTAATACCCTTTAGCTACATCACTGCATTATTTTTCTTTCAGTAGGTGCCCGAAAAATTCTCAGCATTTTGCCCGAATTTTCACAAAAACTTTTGGTTGGGGGCTGCAGCCCCCAGCCCCCCCAGCCCCCTACGCCTATGACCGTCCTTATTGCACAACCATGAGGGGAGAAATTTTTTTTCTCAAGCTCAAGTCTCTGTCATTTTCCGATAACACAAACTCTCAGTACATTGTCAAATGCTTTCCACGCATGCATTTTTATGTTGTATGTTTCTTTTTTCTAGAATTGTGTTGAACAACACTTTGATTAAAATAAAACTTCGTCGGTTTTCGTTTTTGTTTTCTCCTTTACATCTGAAGTTGCCTGCTTTTACCTAGCATACTGTATTGTCAAATTCGAGCTGTCAATAAGCAAGAGAATTCGCCAGTGGTCCTGCTTTTCCTGTCAGGAGTCGTGGCACAAATTTCTGTGATTCGCTGCTGTAAAACAATGCATCGTGAAACTAATTTTCAAATTTTTCCCTTTTTATTTTCGTCCTGTTTGGCTAGCTTAAAGTATTTCCTTATGGCTACCTCATTTAAAGTGCAGCACGGCAGAGCGTTACCTTTGAAGGTTTGATGTAACGCCACCAATAACGACGTTACTTTAAGGAGACCGTTTTTATGTCCCTGGTGTGGCCTAAGGGAGGTTACAACAGAGGAATACCAGCAATGATGGCATTTAAATTGAACTGTGAGGCCCTCCTAAAACAGGTAGTATAACTTAAGGAATTTCAAGTCTGAAGATGCTGGTTTGGACTGTAAATTTCTTACAATATGCAATGATAGGGTTCAGTGGCGCAGGCAAGGGGGTTACGCCCCCACCCCCACCCAGCTCATTCCCATTGCACGCTGATCATCTTAATTTTTTTCCTGAAAATTACAGGGGGATAGGCCTCCCTTCCCCCTCAGTTGCACCGCCCCTGACCATGACATAGATGTAACGCACTCTAAAAACACCGGGCGATGTTTTTGTTGGGCAAAAGTTATTGCTAAGATGTTGGTCAAACTTTTGATGGTAAAAACTTCCCTTCCATGCACGTGTATTGTACTTTTCAATTACTGGTTAAACTGGCGACAAGCTTTTATTCAACGGTTGGGTATATTTTCGCTTTACCTACTTGTTGGGCAATTAATTGCTAATTAGCATTATGTTTGCTTATAGTTGGGTAAACTTTTGGCCGCAGTTTTTGCTTCGAACAACCACACGCTTGACTCGATTTGATTTCACATTTCTTCTCATAATCAGAAATTGGTTCCATAATCTGAATATTCCTTTTGTCATCTTTGACACTTGCAAAAAGAGGAAAACTCGTACATTACGTATGACCATAAAATCGAGCTCTATTTCCATAAAATTGTTAAAATAGTACTACGAACTAGCATACATTTGAATCAAATTCGACAATTCGGACTTATCGCCAAACGGCTATCCAATGAGAGTTCGGAATCTTGGGTATTCTGTTTCACGCCCGAATATGAAAATAAATACAGCATATTTTGAAATGTGCACTGTGATAATGCTATGTTTACTCCAGTGTGTTGACGATACGGAACTGTTACTGCAGTCCTCAGTGTGCAGACTTGTGTTATAATTTTAATAGCATCATTTCACAGTGACTTTTAAACCTGGTTGCTTTGGACATATATGGAAGTCGGTGACAAACCAGATTAGGCCAAGGCATTTGAACTGTGCATCGCAATATAAGTGCATTTTTGGCCTAGATGTAAATTGATCCCTTTTGTTTGAGATATCATGTTTAGATGTTTATACTTCCCAAGAAAGATAAAGTCAAAAATTTTATTTCTAAAAATCCTACAATGTGATACAGAAATGAAACAACAGATAATCACGGAAATCTACTGGCTGTAAAATGCAATAGTTATAAGCATCGAACTTTTCTATTGGGAGTGTGAATTTCTAAAACACGATATCTTAAAATACAAAAAAGGTAAAAAATCGTAGATGTATCTTACAAGGCAAAGCTACCTATCCAGGATTACTCCCTCTCCAAAAGAAACAAAACCATTTTACCCTTTCCATCGCACTCTAACGGAAGCTGGAAGCCTCTTCAAGGTGACTGTCGTGTAAAGAAGTCGTTTGTGAAGGATGACATTCTATGGGTATGTCAAGCATTGCGTGTATGAGTGCGTGTGAGCGTATGTTTGTGTAGCGTTGCTTTGGTAGACAGAAATGCAAGGAGGAACATAAATGTGAGTCAGGCGCCGGCCCAGAAATTTCGAAAGGGTAGGGGATGGGGCCCAATGGAAAATCTCTAGTGCTCAGAAGGTAAAGGCCCCTGGTTGGACCCAGGGGCAGAGCGCAAGCTCTCGCAATATTTGATATTAAGAGCATAGATATCGGCTCCAGTTGACTCTGGATATTTGATATCATTTCATATTTTATGATATTCGATGTTAATGGCTCAGTACAGGTTACTTTAATCAGGGACGTGTTATTAGCTAATAGCACCTCCCTGCTTTAATGGCAACTGGTGAGGTTCCAGGGCATATCTGAGGTTATATCAAAAGTTTGGACGCTTGCATTAAATTAAGCGGCATATATTCATTTTGCCTAATTTACAAAGATGTGTGTCATAACGAGTAATTTCACTTTTGTGATAAGGTTAGTGGGGTACAAGGCGCGATGGGCAACAATAAATTGTGCCCATTGCGACCGAACGTTTTTCTATGAAACGATCATTTTCATGGTAAATAATGCATTCAGGCAGTACTTTGAGACACCTCAATTTTAGGTTTCTAAACCACTTTTTTTCTCTAAGGAAGGTAATTCTGATTTATCAAGGCATTGTAATCCGTTAGTTAGCACAACTCTGTTTTAAGTATGTTTATCTTTTTCAAAACTACTAGGAGAGGAAAGAATTTCTCCTCTTCACAAGTTAGTTATAAAATTGCTCAAGCATAATCACACCAATGCAGAACATCATGTAACATATTTACTGTTGAATTACGAGGTGGTATTGAAGAGGAAACATTGAACTGAAGGTTAAGGAGCGAAAATGTGGACAATCTTCAAAAGATTTGTCACGGGAAATAATTACAATCCGTCAATGTAGATTATTTTAAATTTCTACTTGATCAGGGAGGTGTTATTAGCCTCCTTGATGTGATATCATTTGGCCCGCCCTCTCTCCTATGCAATACATGCTGGTGTCACTTTTTGTCGTTAGCATACTTTGTGTAAGAAATTTTCGAAGGGAGTGTCGAACACAATAGTCGGCTCAATCAGAGCCCCCCCCCCCCCCACCGGGTGCCGATGTTTGGGACAGGAGCATAGCCAGGAAGTTGGCGGGTGAGCCCATAGACTGACTCAGCGGAGTGTAAGAAAATTTTGGCCAAAATGCCTCCCAGATCGCTAGAAATGGCCCATGTACCTAATATAAATAGAGAAAACACTAGCACTATTGTAAAAATAAACATTAAAAATACCAAAAATATGCTCGCACGGGAGGGGGGGGGGGCTGCTGCCACCTTCTCCCCTTGGGTACGCGCTTGGTCTGGGAGACAACACAGATGATATCGTAATCAAACACTGTAAGAAATCGCTGTAAATTTTACAGTATATTACTGTTTTTGTCTACAGTAACGTACTGTATGTTTAGTCTACAGTAAATTACTGCAATCTAGAAATTTTTGTCTTCCTCCCAAGACACGACTTCACTTAGTGGCTACGTTACAGTAAATTACTGTATTTTGTCCGATTCCCACAATGCAATGCGTTAATTTTGACATTCGACATTTCCGGTCAACCGGCAACGCGGCGGGAACACAAATGAACAGAAATTCGTGTTCCAATTTCAGCTGAAATTTGCTTGGTTCGCAGTGATTTAGATTCCCGCTTTTAAACAGTTGTAACAGTACTGGTACTTACACCTTTTTTAATAAAGTATTGACTGGCATTCTCTGTAATCGCACAAAATACATGGTTCAAAAACTACAAATGGAGACCGTAAGCCTGAGTGCGCCTACAATGGCCTAATGTTAAATAGTGTAGAAGTTATGCAAGTATAGTAATACGTTAGGCTAGTAAGTCGCCTGTACACAACAGTAATAGCCATAACTAGAGGACTACTGCATGTGGGTGCACAGGTACCGTATAACTGTTACTGTTAGGTCCAACGTCAGGCTAGACGACCAGTACCACTGTGATACGTTTGTGAGTGCCACCTACGGCTAAAGTCCAGCCAAATCATTATGAACAGCTGGCGATTTTTCTGTCTTCAGGAGCCGGTGTAAAAGGAAATGGTGTCTCTCCTGGAAAATGTGTCCCAACAGACACATTTTCCAAAAAAGTATGTCCCGCCGGACAATATTTCTCAGGAAATAGTGTCCACCCGCCACAGGAAAATGTGTCTCGGGGACACAATTTTACGAGGAAATAATGTCTGCATATAAGCAACAGGAAAATCTGTCCTTCGAAACGCGGTTACGGAGGAAGTCGCCTTGAACATGTATGGCCCTGGGGAGTTGGGAAGCGACTTTCCAACATTTTGTTTTTTATTGCGGAGACCGAAAGTGAACTTATGGGATGTCAAAGTGAACTGAGGGAGACCGTAAGTTAACTTTGACATAAGTGGACTCGGCGGAGTGTCAAAAGATATACTAGTACAAACTCAAGAATAAGTCCCAAACTTTGACCAAAAATGCGTAAAATTACTTTCCAAGATTCAAGGCAAGGCCATGTCCTTTGGATCAAATAAGGTCATGATGGGTGGTTGTTGAGATCTGACATCATTTAAGTCTCAGTCAAACGGACACGATCAAACATCTTTCCTTTCTTATTAAGTCTCTGGGTCACTACCATGGTGTCATACAAAGATGATTCAGTACCACACTGTTACAAGGAGCTACTAATTTTTAAAAGGAGATTGCATTTTTCATTAAAAATTGCATCCTGGATCTGCTTTCAGTCAGCCGTATCATACAATTGCTTCTCCGTTCTCGAGACCGGCCTAGTCGAGGCCCAGAATACGGTCCCGGGCCTCGTCATAGGCAGTGGCGTATCCAGCGGGGAGTGCAGCAGGCCATGCCCCCACTGAAAAATGAGGAAAAATAAATTAAAATAGGTAGGCGGTAGCATTATCTGATACTACGTAGGCAGTCCCTTTTTTCAAAAGTTTTGAAGTAATGCGTTCTTAACGGACATTCTGTCTTGTAATTAGACAGGTAGCATCTTTGTGCTGTGGAGTGGGGTTAAAGACCGCAGATACTTTGAAGTATACTGCTCTGTTAGGTTTCTGAAACCTTTTAACCTTTTCGTTCGCTTGGTAGCCTCACTTGTGTGCAAAGGTCCCAGCAGGTTTACTAGTTGGGCCACGCACGCAGTGGAGTCCCCAGACTTTTCGAAGAGGGGGCACTAGGGTTCAAGCGTTCCTCAAAACGGACACCCCAAAATGAAGGAACGAGCTCCTCTGGAGGCCTCGTAGTGACGGGCAGTGCTCCCCTGTAGGCGTTGGGCCCGGGGTCCCACTGTAAGACCCCTAGTGGGTCCAGGGACAATGCTAAATTGGGGGTCCAAGGAACGGAGACCCCGAGACTCTAAGGTATTAATAAATTGTTATCATTCGATTAAAGCATTTGACTATCTCCAAAGTGGCATTGGATGTTTACAAAAATGGAATCAAAATCTGGCCTTTTTGGTAGTCTAATAGCACAAAAGACATAATGATGGGGAAAGGGTTGAGTGGAGACGACGGATCATGTTAAGGGTTTCCAGGCCCCCAGCTAGGTGGGGATACGTGGCCCGTGTCCCCCCGTACGCATCACTGTGCCCTACAAGAAAAATCGATCGAAAATAAAATTTTACTACCTGTAAACGTTGGCCGTGATATGACTCCAGGATTTGACCAAAAATAATCCCAAAGGGCGTTTAATAAAGAACGTATTTTGTTTTCTGTAACTTTTGTCTTTCTAAAATTACAAAATGTCTCCCGCGCTACACGCGCTTTCATCTCCAGTTACATTTTGCTACAGGGGCGCTGCCAGGATTTGGTGATGGGGGGGGGAGAACAGTCGTAATGCCACCTCAGTCCCCCCCCCCCCAGTCTCCGTAAATTGTAACTTTTTGGGTGTCCCTGCGATTGTATACAGCAGTGTGGAATCCTTTTTGTCACTTCATAAAGATGCCGAAATAGGGGAGGGGTCTCCCTCCTCTTTGAATTTTTTTTGTTAATTTAAGGTTGCCTAGATGCAAAATGGTGCTATCTTAGGGATATTTTTGGAACTGATCATATCTTGCTGGAACAGGTGCGTAGCCAAGGGGGGGGGGGGGAGGGGGCAGCCGCCCTTGAGCAAAATGTTGGTATTTTTTATGTTTTTTTTTTACAATATTACTAGTGTTTCCCCTATTTATGTGCGGCAAATAGGCCTGGGAAGTGCCATTTCCAGCGATCTGGGAGGCATTTTGGACCAAGATTTTCTCGCGCTCCTCGCCAACCGGTTGACGCGGAGCACTGGCAGCGTACTTGCCAACTCCATACCGATACCGGAAGGGGAAAAATTGCACGCCTAAATATCAGGAACACATGGTATCTAGTGGTAGGCCTATGTACAAAAGCAACACCTTACACCGTTGTTTGAAGCTGTTATGTGATTCTGCATACTTGTAGAATGATAAATTATTTGCCAGCAATATGTGTGTTGTGTATTTGATTTCTATATAGTTATTCCATAGTTAATATGTATTAACTATGGTTATTCCTACAAAATATTTCACAAGATACATAATAATATGTCTCCTTTTGCATACAAAATATCGTATAAAGTATGAACCAAATCACATATTTTCACATCACCGTGGGAGGGGGAACTCCCCCTCCCACACCCCCTCGCGCGCAAGTGCTTAAACGCCTTTTGGGATCATTTTAAAATTAAAAAAAAAATTTGAAATCGATTGGGGGGGCACGCCTCCCCCCCCCAGTGTAAATCCAAACTCCCTCTCTGTATTACAGGGCTGTATCCTAGTCCACCTGGCCCGAATCCGGGCCAATGTAGATTTAAGTGACCACCATTCATGGTCAATCCCGAGTCCAGTATACCCTTCAATTCCGAGCCGTATCTGATTCCAGGTTCTTCAATTCCGGGCCAATTCCGAGTCCAGCTATTTGGCGAATGTGGCATCATGCTTTTTGTACTGTTTTGTAATTACATTTAATTAAAACCGGGCATTTTAGGAGTCAATTTCATGCCCTGGTTCAAGCTGTATTTTAATTGACTGTATGTGACCATTTATATGTTGAACTGTGCATCAATAACAATGTAGCCCTAGGGAACAAATATTTAACTTTCATTTTTGTGCACTCTTCTTGAATCGGTTCCGAGTCCGAGTCCAGCTGCAGCCCATTCCGGGCCAATTCAGATTCCAGAACCTCCCATTCTGAGCCAGTTCCGAGTCCGACAAAGCATGGACTCGAGTCCAGAATCGAGTACGTTACAGCCCCGTTGCATCGTGTGGAATGTAAGCTACTCTTCATTTTCAAACTTTGCTCTTAATCAAAGAGCCGTCACCAACTAAGATTTTTGATGCCCCCACACTAAAAATATACTTTGGGGTGACGAGTGTATGTCTTTAAGTATCCAGAAAAATCAGTAATAAAAACTTAAGCTTATAGCTCTGTCCGTCTCCTTCTCCCACATTTCCTGCCTCTCTTCATTGTTCCTTCCCCTATTCAGGGTCGGGAATCCAGAAATGAGAGAGGGGGCGTAAACGTCGTAGAAAGTGCATGGTGCAATCAGATGGGCTTGGAGGTTTAAAATTTTGTCACAAAAATCATTGTTTTGCTGAAAATAGGGGCGTACGCCCCTTTCGCCCCCTTGGATTCGGCGCTGCCATTACTCCTTATCTCTGTTTCCCGAAATTCCTCCTGCTAAGTTATATATCATGCTTTCCTGGGCGTTTCTTCCCCGCAACTGACCTTTTATTGTTCCTTCCCTTTCTTTTCTCTCCGCTCATTATTTTTCTCCCTCTTGCAAAGTCGGCCTTTCTGCAGCCCTTGTCCTTGTTCCATTCTTCCCAGCCATTCACTCTTTCAGGCTATTTCGTCCCGTTCGTTTTTTCCACCATCCCTATAGCCCTGTCTACCACAGAACTAGTAACATCCACATTTCCTTCCAAATTTACCAAGCCAATTTCCTCTTCCCCACCTTACCTAAATTCAGTTATCACCCCTATTCATATTATTTCTTTTCTTGTCTGTCGTTTTGATTTTCCCGGTTTTATTTTACTTTTCTTTTCTTTTAATTATTCTCCTTTCTCTTTTCCTTTTCCCGGTATCCCGATTCTTCTTAATTTTTTTCGGCGATGCAGTTTTCCCCAGCCCCCTCTGGCGCTGCAACCTATGGGCCAGGGAATGCACAGAGAGTCAAAGATCTGGGCGGAAACATCACTGAAAGGTGTTCTGTATACAATACAAATCTTTCTTCATCCCTGCAGGTAATCAGAACGTGAACTTAACCACTCAAGCAAACCTAATTTTCTGACCAGGGAGGCGTTAACACCCGAGTCATTATTCTGAGTTAACTAGGCAATCCTACAGTCAGTGGCGTAGACAGGATTTCTCTCACGGGGGCCATGCAGTATGTTGTGTGATCGCCTGCCTGGGGAGGGGTCTAAGGGGTGGGGTCCCCTGCCCTTTGAAAATTTTTGAAAAATTAGCATATGCTACCTTTTGAAGAAAAATTTGTGTTAAAAAATGTACGTATTTTTAGGAACTAAAACAAGAAACAATCGGCATCAGTGAGGGAGGACCATGGCTAATGGGGTGTCCCCTCCCCCTTTGAACATTTTTGAAAAATTAGGTGCCCTTAATACATGCAATCTGGTGCCACATATGCTACCTTTTGAAGTAAAACTTGTGTTAAAAAAGTTTACGTATTTTTAGGAACTTAAAAAGATCGGCATAAGTGAGGGGGGCATGTCCCAATGGCCCCCCTAAGTACACCACTGTCTATAGTACCACAACTGACTGTTTTGTTTGCATGAAACTCTGTAAAGTCAAAACTAAGTGCATTATTTGTAAGCCCCGGTCTGTCAAAGCAGTTTTACCGGTTTTCAATTTAACCCACGCGGGTCCAAAATGACATATTTCTCTCACATTTCTCTTTGCAACATGCGTGTATCCGAAAATTCGACCTGAAATTCTGAAATTCCATGTACATTTACTCTTTTCTCTGCTTGTAGCCCCCTTCTATTGAAACGGATATTGTTTTCTATTAAATGTTCGCTGTTCGTGTGTATTTTGGTCTGCAGGCGTCCCAAACACACTGTCTGCCTTTTCAGCTAATGGTGTGGGCGTGTTTGTATGTACTACTTCAATGTATTGAGAAACTACCGGTTTAAAACACTGTAAAATACTTTAATGTAGTACCACTACACACTACGCCATGTGGAATAGTATTAATAATCAACCAAATCAAACCAAAATCATTTCATAAGTTCCCTCTGTTTTCCATGGATTCTAGTCCATCCCATTGTGTAATGGTATAACCAACGATCCGTGGATTTGATTGGTTCATGGTCTGTTTTCTACGCGTTGAGTTCAGTCCGTCTTATGTCCACCGCGGCCAACCATATACGGATGCCTCATTTTATCGTTGCCAAAAGCATTTGCGGATAATCAAAACACTGTGTGTTTCTAGCGGACAGTGGCAAAAAAGGACAGTATTTAATAGTGGGATTTGTTTGTAATTACTGTCCGGAAAAGATGGTAACAGTAAAATGTGTCTGACGGGACACAATTTCTTCATGTGGTGGGAAAAACTGTCTCTCCAGACACTGTTTCCAGGACTTAACCTGGAAATATCGTCCGGTGGGACACAGACTAATTTTTCAGGGTTGATTTTCAGAGCTTATGGCATAAATTCAGTCTTTCCACTTTTTATCATTGTCTCTGATAAAAAATATCGAAATTACTGTACATGTGTAGGCCTATAATTAAATCCTATATTATATTTCATACAAGTTTTCGTGAAGTGATGGTTATTAAAGAAAATTATTTGTCTTTCACCGCTGTAATGATGATTTTAACAAGGTTGTCTTGGGTAGAGACAGTAACAGTGTGATACCAAACTTGAGTATGTTGACTTTCTCTCACGTTAAACGAGTAGACTGACATGATCCCCCCGTTGCCACTAGTTAAAAAATGGGCAGGTATATACCCTCAAAATGTTTAATCCTGTTAGTTAGTTATTCCCTATGAAGACTGTGACAATACTATGTACCATACTTGATGGTCTTCAGTACATGGATTTTGTTTTGTGGAGGTACTGCTAAGAGGACTCTTTTTACACGGGAGACACATCTTCCCGCTACACCGGCCCGAACTTTAACGTTTACAGTAGCATTTATCATTTACAGTAAATTACTGTAACCATGCATGTTTACAGCAAGCGATATTACGACTGTAAATTTTACAGTAGTATACTGTAGATATATTTTACAGTAATGAAGGTATTACTGTAAAATCTACAGTAAATTACTGGCAACTCTGCTGCCAGTAATTTACTGTAAAAATTACAGTAAATTATTAACAGTGAACCCAAATAAGCCCAAGGATCCGTGTAAAGTGTTTGTATCCGTATCTACAATTTTTATACAACTGGAGCTCATTCTTCACCTTGTGTAGACCTACTGCCCAAGGTGGGGGGTATGAGGGAAAGGGTTCCCCTCCCCTTTGAGACTTTTCCGTTCATTTAAGGTGGCTTACGTGCAAATTGTGCTATCTTTGTATGCTTCACACTGGTCATATATATTTGATTCTCATCATAAGTTAGTATTTTTGAGTTTGAGTGGTAGAGGGGGTGACAACTCACCCCCTTGACAATTTTTCGTAAGTTGCTTCGATGCACAATGGTAGTATATCTTTTGTAAAACTTTGAATTGATAACATGGTTAGGACCTTTCATCATTTAATGATATTTTGACTGTGGCAAGGAACCCCTCCAATGCTGGCACCATAAGATCGCACAGGGAAGCCCTGGGACTATTTCAACATAGCGATGAAAGAAGCAATGCGAATTCCGAAGATCGGTGTGTACACTAGAAAGTGCCATTTTTACACCAAGGTGACACTTTGTGTAAAAATGGTGTAAAAATGTTGGAGAAGTTCACTTTTTTACACTAAAAGTACAGACAAAATTACACTTATTTGTAGCTCCGCCTACCTAATTACTGTCAGGTGCTAGCACCATCCCACTTTTACACTTTTTTTACACCAGCTGTCACTTACCCAAAGTTCATTCACCAACCACTTGCCCCTGGGGTCAAGTCATAAAATCACTTGTACCAAATCTGAAGTAGGCAATTGCTACTTCTATGAGGTGATTTGTCACTCAGTACCTGTGGCCTGGGCTGCTATTTTAGGAATGTCAGAAGGAGAGAGTATGGGAAGAGATATGTATACAGTACAACAGGTTACAGTACTGTACAAATTAAGTAGCTTTTGCTTGACTTTTGTGTCCTTTGCATGTGTGAGTTGCATTACTTGTACTGTGTAGCAGATCGGTCTGTACAGAAATCAGCTTGAAGATTAAAAGCTTAATAAGACATACTGGTGACAGTGGTGTTAGGCAATGCACTTACTAGGAGCCAAGTACTCAAAATGCTGTATATGGAATGGGTGGGTAACACGTCATTTACACTTGCTTTTATTTAAATTTTGATACTTTTATAAATATGGACCTACTCAGCATACAAAGCATGGAGCTAATTGCTTTTCAGAGGGGTATGTATTACAACTCATGAACTTGCCATGGAAGCTTGAGACGTCTTGGTAGTTCATCGATCTGCATTAATATATTTTTCGAGATCGGGGGGGGGGGGATTGAGACATGTCCCTCTTCTCACAGATGCTTAACTCTGTTTTTCAATTTTATATTACAAGTAAATGCTATACCTAAAATAGGTAACTTTTTGAAAACAAATCTTATATTATATATGTTGGAGTATCACCCCGGGGCCTATGTGAGGACACCCTAATTTTTAGAATGCACACAGAACGGTAGGCCTACTGCATGTTCATCCCCCCACACATGCTCATTTGCTTTTTAGTTGTGCTGCCCAAATTACAGAATTTTTGAACACGCAAATTTACTTCCCAAATAGCATAGCCCTATTTGCCATGAGAGAACACATAATTTTTCAAAAAAAAAAAAAAAGAACATTCAAAGGGGCAGTGGTATAGCTACAGGGGGGGGGGCGCAGAGGGGGCGGTCGCCCCCTGGTTCGGAAATTAAGAAGATTTGGAAATTTTCAAATATCCCAAACATAGCTAAACATTATAAAATTTCCGAAAAAGGTTAAAAATTTCCGAAAAATATAGCAAAATGTACTAGTGAAATATATCAAATTTTTCTTTGCCTCGCTGCGCTCGGCATCTAATAAACCATATATTTAGGAAACTATAGCAAAATGTAATAAAATGTATCAATTTTTTCTAAGCCTCGCTATGCTCAGCATCTAATAGAACTTATACATACGGCAAAATATAGCAAAATGTAATGAAATCATCATTTTTTCTTTGCCTCCCTATGCTCGGCATCTAATTCTTATATATGGCAAAATATAGCAAAATGTAGTGAAATATATCAAATTTTTCTTTGCCTCGCCCACGCTCGCATCTAATAAAACGTAATTATTCAGTAGAATTTATTTCTATAAGACATTATATGGCTATTATCTGTGAATATCGTTTTCTTTTCCTACTCCGTGAAGATAATGGGTGAATACAATTTCGATTTTGGTCACTGTATTAGGCCTA
>JAIZAY010000090.1:0-139328 GCA_029531755.1 Holothuria leucospilota
AATGACCTACAAAAATGTAAAAGAAGCGGAATGTGCTGCTAAGTCAAAGGGCTGCTTTAGCCCCGTAGATAGTTCATAAAGTGTTCTTTAAACCTCTATACATCGATAAATAGGTTGGTAAGATTCCAAACCCCACAAGATTAAGGGACTGTTTGAATTTCCTAAGACGCCACGCACCTTGCTCTACAACAGTGTTGGTAAAACAAAATGCAGTTTTTAATCAAATTGAATGTACAGCTAAGCAAAACTTAGACTCAACTGGATACAAAATCTGTAAAACTCACGCCAAATCAACGAGTCTCTATCCTATTAATATTCGTAGGCAGTATATTTGGTCTGATACAAGAGCCCCATGATGCATAAAAGTTTCCCAATCTCTGAAACAACCTGCTCTACCAAACAATATGGTAGTCTGATACGGGAACTCAATGATTCAGGGGCTGATAAAATGGTCTCTCACCTCATGAAACACCCTACCTTGAAAACATTATATTTACGGAAATCGCGATTATCAAAGAAGCAATAACCGCAGCAGTTTTCAAATGATTTGTGATAGCAAATGTTTTAAATAAACTCACTACTTAGTTTTCCTACCCTTTAAAGAAATCTTAAGCTCCGAAGCTTTTTGACTTTATCTAACAAACCCCCCCCCCCAAAAAAAAAAGAAATTGGAAGTCTATGAGGTGTAGCATGAGCCTTCCATTTCCCCGTACCTGCACCACTACTAACTATAGCATATCCCCTTGCTAGTCTGACGTCTTACTCAACCTAAAAGGCCTGCATGGCGAAACTATGCCATCTCAATCCACCTGGATTTCAAATATTTTCACTCTTTAATACAAATTTGTTACATCAGTTTAATACAGCTAGCGGTGCGCCAGTGCATATGTCATTACTTTCTCTTAGATTTGTAGACTGGCTTTATTGCCCAGCCATTCTCCTGTTTTCGCACATTGTAGCCCTCCTCTCCTCGTCAACCGTAGTGATGGACTTTTAAAGCCTCATTCACACGATACGACAAGATCGCGTGCGATTTTGGTTGCGTGCGATTTGTCGTATGCAACCTTATCGTTGCGTGTGAATGAATGTTTTTAGTCGAATGAAAATTATCGCACGCAACAAAGTCGCGTGCGATTTTCTGAAAAAGTTGTGCGCGATCTTGTCGTTGCGTGTGAATGGATTTTTGCTTCACTTTTGACGTGCGCGACCTTGCCGTTGAAAGTTAAACACTGTTGAACTTAATGCATGCGATTTTTGGGCAGCACGACAAGTAGCTAAACAAAATGACAGACGTCGGTCAAAGTAGGAGTGGAGAGAAGAAGAAATGGGACGAAAAAAGATATGAGATCAATAACTAACTAATGTTACATTGAAAGTGTGTTTATGTTGACTTATAATGTGGTAAAAAGTTAGTCGTTTCTCATTTCCCAAGGGTTAAACCACTAGCGACCGACTGCAGTGGTCAAGTGGTTAGAGCATCCGACTTGCAGCCGGAAGGTCTAGGGTTCAAATCCTGGCCGGGTCATACCAAAGACTTAAAAATGGAACCTACTGCCTTTGTGCTTGGTGCTCAGCATAAACGATGGAGTAGGGAAAACAAGCCAGTGAGCCACAACTGGAAAAAAGGCCGTGGTCGTCTCGACTTGAACCAATTGGTTAGAAACTGGGACGTTAAACCTCATCTAACCTAACCGTGTTGTGCAGGTATATATGTACGCACTGCGGAGGCGAGTGGGTCACTCTTGAACCTGATGAAAGCAGGAAAGAGAGGAGTAGTAATTTTGACAAAGACCCTGTTATGACAAGTTTCAAAGCTATAATTTAGAATCAGTGCCCAAGTGAATACTAGTGATGATGGTTAGGATTAAGTTTTTGGTGAGAATTTGCCAAATTTGGGGTTTGAAAAGCCATTTAGGCCTAGGCTTACACCTAGAATAAGTGACCCAAAATAATGGTTTAAATTGAGAGTTAGGGTTAAATTTAGGGTGAGATTAGGCCAAACTTACGATTTTTTGAAGACTTACGTCACTTCCGGGCATTGATTAGTACCACATTTGAATAGGTTGAATTGGTTATTCACTATAAAGCAATGATTTTTGAACCAGTTGACCCTTTTCAATATGAGCTAGGCTTTAAGATTTATTTCTCTTTTTCAAACGATAACAAAAAGCATCGTTAAAATTGATTTTGACTGAAGTTCACATCAGTTGCAAGTCCAGGACTTTAAAAAGGGGAAGGGGTTCAACGTGTAAGGGCGGAGTCTTCCTTGCCATCGTAGAAGGTTCGAAATTTCGACAGGAAGTGCACTTGGGCCCTTTTCAGGAAATGTGGGAAGGGTCTAAGCAAAAAATTAATTTTCATAAGGAAAGAGGAACTAAATCTACGCAATTTGGTAAAACTTTCATTCAAACTGGACGTGTATTACTCGAGATATTAGCAAATGAAGTTATTACATTTGTGACCCACAGTGAGCTTGAAACAAGTAAACATGGGCGTGGATCATAGGGGGAGGGGGATGGGGGACGCGTCACTTTTTTGGAAGGGTGACATCTCCAAAAAGTTTCCCACTTTTTCCATAATATAACATAGATTACGAATTGACACTGCATTTTTAAAGCTAAATTGCCCCCAGATATGGCACCATTTGCCATACAAACACCTTCAAATTTCCTTTTTTTTCAGAATGGAGGGGAACACCCCCTCCCCTAAGACCTCTCCCCTGGGACGACGATTCACAAATGGTGAAAAGTCCCCCCCCCCTCCCACACACACACCTTCGGAGATGGATTTGCGCCCTTGCAAGTAAAGGTTATATAATTTCCTCACATTGATAAGGAATACTTTGTTTCCTTAATTTTTACAGTCTGCTGGGTTGACCTTGAAGTTAAACGGGATAGGACTTCTCCATGGGGAATGTAAAGTTTGTAATCTTCCCATGTTTTGCATGCAATCACATTCCGATAACATGGGACTGTTGAGGAGAAAATTGGTTGTAAAGTTTAAAGAAAAACAAAAGACTGCTCATTAATGTGGGGCTAGACCTATAAATACACTCGCTCATACGACGACTTTTTGGTCATCCATTGCATCACATTGAATAAAATCGCGCACCTTTGTCGTATCGTTTGAACGTAGAAATGATGAACTTGGAACGATCTCTTGAAATACTTACACAGTCGCGCGCAACCAAAGGCAAGTCATTCACACGCAACAACTTTGTGGGCCACTGATTTTGCTTAAAGACAGACTGTCATCACCCCAAAGTATATTTTTAGTGTATGTATATCAAAATTCTCAGTTGGTGACTGCTGTTTGATTGACATCAAAGTTTGAAAATTTGAAAGATGCAGAGTAGCTCACATTCCACACAAGGCAGAGAGAGTACTTCTATCACATTTTATAGCCTTGTATGCTCACCAGGACATGGCCTTAAGCAATAAAACAGGTTTATTCTTGCACAAGGAAGAGCCTCATACAGTTATGGGAGGAGCTAGAAGATGCATAGTTGGGAGAATTGGAACTGTCTGGGATCATGAAAATTCCCCTTTAAATTGGCGCAACAAGTCGTGCGCGACGAAAGGTTGCGTGAAAATCCATTCAGACGAAACGATTTGTTGCACGCGATGGTTGCGTACGACAGATCGCGTGAAAAAATCCTGTCGTGTGAATGAGGCTTAAGAGACTGAGGATTTCAACTGAAACTCCACCCAAAATATATTTTAAATACGTTTTTAGACAATTTTGTTCATGTTTTGCCATTTGCTTTGTTTCTTCTGTCTTTTCCTTTCTTTCTCCTTTCTTTTTCCTTTCTTTTTCCTTTCATATTTTTGAGTGAAGGGAGGGGGGCTAGCACTTTCCAGTTCCAGTGGCTTTTCACGAGGGTCCCATGTGAAAGAGGAAAAAAAAAAGCAGTTCATACCATCTCAACACCGTAACAATGCTCTTTTTCTAACTCGAGATATCTAATATGAAATACTACTTATTTTTGTCCCAAAATATCTCCAGTTCTCATCAAGGTCACATAATGTTATGTAAAGTGGGCACATTGCCTTAGATTTCCTTTGCTTTCCTTAACAATTGAACGTCCGTTGTCCTTGAAATTTGATAGTGTTGGAATGTCTGAATATCTTTCCATGTAGGTTTAGCATAAAGCTACACCATTTGTAAGGCATAACAAAGGAAGTTGCTAAATATTCCCTACAACAGTGCCAATATCATAAAAAAATCAATGCCTCGTTAAATTAATGTGTCGCAATGACATCACAGTTTTCCCATGATGCTCTTGAGAATTTGTATTTTGAAAATCAGTATCTTCCAAACGCTACAAGCTATTGAGATGCGGGTTTCACCTCCTAGAGGAGAAAGAAATTCTGCATTTTTTAAAGTCACTGATTTTTGTCACTGGCAAATCCATGTAATCCACGCCTGATGTGGCTCTTTCCCAGAAGGTCAGAAGAGACGGCATTCTGTAAAGGAATATAACCAAATGGTTACTCAACACTTTATTGAACAGGAAAGTACAAACCCACCGACTTTGTCAGCATTTGTAAACGGCGCCGTGCTTTGGAGAGAAGTGTGAACAACAGTTCTTCCCAAGGCACTGGATGTGTGCTCCCTACTGAAATTGATCAAACAAAATATAACTATTTATATGCAATATTTTCAGGGTGAAAAGGTAGGTGATGTGTCACATTCATGAAGAAGAAATGCATATAGGATATCCCTATAAAAGATATAGTTAGAAAAACGTATTGTTAGTAGCAATCAGTAATAAACGATGGATCGGAATAAAGAGACTTTTATTCATGTCCATAGAAAGGGATTCTATCTGGTTTTAGTAGCATGAAATTAAATAGGTCAATTAGCAAGCATTACGTCATCGACCACCTTCTTCTCTCAAACGGGATAAACAAGACCGATTTGTGGCTACTCTAAAGAGGACTGCACCGACCCTAGGCATGCAACCTTACCTATGTACAAGCTTGGCTACTGTAGTGACTTGTTATAGCAACCCCAAAGATTGTTTAAGTAATGTTTTCAAATCGTCCTCCTCACAAAGTAATACCCGTCCCTACTGAAATTCTTTAAACATCTACCAGTTTATAAAAGTATCTGTCATTCGTTTCTCATGATAAAAGATACGACTTTTCCTAAAATAGTCGTCCACTCATTCGTTTTGAAATGACATAATCATAACCTTACGTTTATTTTAACACCTGTCCTGTTAATTATTTTTTGACGAATACGGAAACTTTATATTCGGGTCATGAATTCGAGAATATGTTTCAAAGCTGTTATGTCAAACATAGCTGTTTGAAAGAACCATTGATATTGGTTTAAGGCGGTGATACAAACGAAGACTGTGAATTCAATAAAGGAATCAGTATCGTATTCAGAATCACGAACTCACGCTGCTCTTCTTTCAAATGTAGTCCTCAGCCATGTGTCATCATTGTTTTTATAATACATGTAAGAAATTAAATCTTTAACATCTGGTGATTCCAATTTTCATTCATTGATTTATGTATTAACGGTTAAACTAGATTACGACTTTCCAATTGCACTGGACTGAGAGTAGAAATTAGTTGAAACATTCTGTGTTTAGTTCTAATGCGCTAAATCAAAACGTTCCTCCTTTAAAGCCCCGCCCTACATCCGCCGGGCGAATTACAATCCAGCCTCCACTACCAAATTTCTACCCGTCGTATAATTATACCTGATTGCCTATAACAAGTTTTAATATAAATTTTATCAACCTAATTTTTACATCAGCATTATTATGTTCTTTGTCAATTTAAAAACTGGCTTATACTTCCAAATTTCCAGATGCTATAAAGCTATAAGGACCACATATGGCCATCCCTTACTCTTGCGGAAAATCACGAACATAATTCAGAGTTGAACAGTGTACTACTTCCATAGCCTTATAGCGCTACACTGAAGTATCAATTAACCTAAAGACTAAAACTGTTGTAAAGTTTGACTATTGTAAAGTGTATTGTTAAGTCAAAAGTCAGATGAGTTTATCTCATTTGTGAAATATGCTGATGATTCTGCATTGTCATGCATAACTTGAAAAATTACGTTCGCACTGGATCCACTTAATTATCTGAAACGAAATATAACCTGATAAATAAAGCCTCTGAAACAATTTTTCGGGAGTCTCATCACCGTATATTGCAGGAGTTTCCGGGGCCTTCGCCTCCCGGAATCCCAACCCCTAACGCGGTCCCTGGACCCCACGCGTGCAAACTCGCGACCTCGTTGGGCACCTTCAGTGCACCTGTGACTCTCTTCCATATCAGTCGGGGGAATTACAAGTTGTGCCCCTCACCTCCGAAATCATGTACACGCCGCTTGCCTTGTTCACGTACGGACTATCGATCCAAACGCTGAAAAATTGTCAATATTTTCCGTACAGGATCTCCTCTTCCTTAGGCCCCTTAACACTGACGCTCCGGTTACAAGGGCAATGGCAGCCAAACTGTTATTTCTTTTAAAAAACATCAAAAAAAAAATTGTCAGGATATATTGGTCCTTATCTAGCATATCGGAAATACGCACTCATCCACCCAAGACTAAGACATTAACTGTTACAAGGGCGTTGATGAATTTGTAGTAAATTTACCATAACTTTCAGGAATGGGCGGTTATTTATTTGGATTAAACTGATTTTAAAGCAAAAAACATCAGTCTCTCCTGGTATATCCCTTTCAGAGTAATACAACTTGATTTTCCCAGTGCAGATTTTGATTAAAAAAATGGGAAAATGAGAAACATTAATGGACACCCTGAGAATTTTTTACTATTCGCGGTAATGAAACAATCATATCTCAGCGAAACGAAGAGCGATTGACCCAGGTTAAGTTGTAAACAGAAGTAAAAAATACCCTTGATGTCACTATGAAAGAGTTGTGTTGATTGTTTGAGAGGAACCTAGCGCAGTTTTCTGTTCAAAAATATTATCCTATGAGAAAAGTCGATAATACATAAGACTGCAGGAACCAGTCTAGGTCACGTACTAACTCAACTACGCTAGTTGACCTAACTGAAGGCATCAGTTGATACGCAACTGTGTGCACTGAACAAGTGTTTTTAAGTGTAGGAGAAGCTGGAAGTAAACTTCGTGGAATAAATTTTATTGTCTGGGTGAGGTTTCTTTCCTTTTAAGTCCGAGTAAGAGTATTATAAAGGATAAAATTGTAATTATCGTAACCTATTAGTATCAGGCTATGCGAATGCATCATAGCCAAGGGCCGAAGGCTGAGCGAAATTACTGGGGGGGGGGGGTTGTGACAGTTCATGGCAGCTACCAAAGGCGTGTGCAGGATAGTTGCCACTCAAGCAAGTCCGTTCCTTGTCAGCCACTGCCGCCCTTAAGGGGGGGGGGGGCTAAGAGGAGAAGTGAAACGGAAGGGCCTGCCGTTTGTGTATGGTCGCTTAGGTGCAAATTGGTGCTGTCTTTTGCAAAACTTTCAGGTGATTATATTTACTGTTTTTTTTCCACGGGCGGGGGGGGGTGGAGTCTGATGTGCCGGTTGACAAACCTGCTCTTTGAAAAGTTTTGCGTACACACCGGTAAGATAGCTTAGGTGTAATTAGGGCTATCTTTGGGAAAGGTTCGAAATGGTTACATGTTTCGAAACTCTCATTTTGTGCCTTTTGCTATTATCTTTTCGGCTAGGTATAAGAGAGAGGGTGTTGTATAAGGCCCTTCCCATTTGAGAAATTTTTGTCATTGTGAGGTTGTTAGGATACAAAATTTTGCTAACATTAACAAAGCTTGGATTTGTGTATATATTTAAAATACCTCATTATTAATTGTTTTTTCGACTGTGCCATGTTACAGCCATTTCCCTGGAAGTGCGCTAATTGGAGAGCCACCATCGATATGTGCACAGCGTAGCCTGTAGATTGTTTGTCCAAAACGCTTCACAGTTTGACGGAAAGGGTGCTTTCTAGACCTACATAATAGGATCTGAACATTTTTGAGACTTCATGCTTTAAGAAGAGAAGACTTCAAGATCAAAAGTTAAACTTGAAAAACTTGTTCAGTAAAACAAGGCAAAAGTAGGACTAAAAGTTACTTCACATGTGTATTGATTTTAACATTTATCGTATTTTAAGTTAATTGTAGGTTATCTATAAGCATGGTGGGGCAACTCGTGAGAAACATCCCTAAAGATCTTTCCAGTTTAGGCTTCAGTTGTGTTGTGTGCATCATTCTTGAGGAAGAAGGTTCGTTAGTCAGCGTGAGTACCTGCATAAGAGCTCGTCTTAGAAAAAGGAACCTTCATATGCGATTTTCCAGGTCCTGAGGGCTTTAACAAATAATAGGTAAATGGATTTTTAAACGTTTTCAGTATTTGTTTTCAAGAAGGTCATTTTTTCATTCTGGCCTTGGGAATCCCTGGGGGTGGGGTGAGGAAACTGCCCTCCCCCGCAGGCTACTGTCCTGTAGCTAAATGCCTCACTCTAGTGCCGACAATTTTGTAACTACTTTAAAGCTTGCTGGTTTCCGCCCCTGCCCCACGGCATAAAACCAAGAAATCGGGACGATCATATGACAGGGCTAGCTACGCACCTGCATGCGATCAGTGATAACGAAGTAACCCTGGCATTTATAAATTATTTTAAAACCTAGCGAACTTTTAACTGTGGAATCTGCAGACGTCTTGGGATGCCAGCGTTTGTGGTCACTACAGTAAGTTGGGTATAATCAGGAAGTTGTTACCACCTCTCTGGTATAATAACAGTTTGAATTATGAACGACAATGTGACCGGTAACAGCGATATTCGCACATCAACAGAAATTGACCAAATAAGTTTGTTTGTTTGTTTGTTTATTTTCAATCATTTTTATAGGAACCACAATCAGTTAACGAGGGGTATAGACTAAAATAAGGAGGATCACTCTAAGGCTAGAAGGCTTCTTCCGTCGAGGATTTTTCCCGATTTCGTTTAGGAGTCTTAGTGTTAAATATGAATTGTGTTATATAGAGTAATCAGTTGTGCGACAGTTAAGCTGGAAGGCAGATTCCTTTTTAGGAACTCTAAATTATCACCTTCTTCGTGTTGTTGAACTTTTTTGTTTTATTTTTTCATTGAACTGCTCCTTTTATCTTAGACCCAGCCCCTTCATACTATAGTCTTACCTAAAATTAGCCTACAGGTTATTATAAAAGGAATTTCGTTTATAATTGCCCTTCAGTATTTGTATTAATCGTGTAGCATACGGTATGCACACACTATTTTCCCTTTTCCTTTTTCAGTTTGGAAAAGCCTAAGGTATGGATATGAGTGGTCGTGGGACACGGGGAACAAACTATTTTTGGATACTTTTTGTTTAAAATAATCAGCTAGCATTTTAGTTGTCGAGATTGCCGTTAGGTATAAAGTGTAAATAGTTGGACGCGAAGGGCACCAAACTTTGTGAATTCAAAATAATTTTTCATCATGATAATTGACAACCGCCATAAAGGAAGCGTTTGTAATAATGCCCTCTAACAAATTTGAAGTAAGGGCTTGTCGAAAGAAACTCATACTACTAACTTGAACGAGCTGTTTCTTACAAAATGAAAAGAAAATCTTCAGATTATCAACCTGTAAAACAGGCCTGCATTCAATGATGTACGGTATTTGAAATAATATTTTTCTCAGTTAAAATGTGTGTTCAAAATTGCATTTTCTCCCACGACTTAAAGTTTCTATTGAAGTTATGATTTTATAACAGCAATCTGTTTTAAATTGGCTTCTTGTACTCTTCGTATTTACCATCATCTATTATTCTTACCTCAGTTCTGGATTAGGTTGCTACAAAGATACCGGTAGTAATAATACAAGTGAGACTTTTGTGGTATGTTTAGTGTCCATCTAGTTCCAATAAAGGTTGTAAAAGTCTAACAACGACAAAATGGTGAAAACTACTCCAGAATAACCTCACGTGTCTTTGTACCCCGCAAGCCCCTCGACCCAACGGCTCTACAGGAGGCGCTTCACATCCATCAGCGGGCAGATTTTCTCTGAATGATAAAAATTCACAGATTTAAACACCGGCAAACTTGGGTTAAATCTGAAGTCTCTTGATTATACCTAATTGTATATTCATTTCCTTTGCATTTTCATCACAGTCAAACGGCTTCCTGGCAGAGTTGAAGGTATTGTATAGACTCCGACGGTAAAACACTTGCAACCGTGTTTAGTGTGTTCGTGTTTGTGTGTGTGTGTGTGTGTGTGTGTAGCCAGGGCATGGCATCATCATGGGGAGAAGGTGGGAAACTTCAAAGCTTACCTGAAAATTAAATTATAACCGGGGATGTTTTTGATCCCACACGTTCCTAAACACACACCCTGCACTTCTTCAAAGGTACGTCAACTTGGATTTTTTTCGAAAACTGAAGGTAAACAAAGTTCCAATGGGAAGGGGATCAAACGTTCTTTTTTTCTCTGACACCGGTCCTATACACCTAATACTAGGCCGGCTAAATCTAGATGGTCATTGATCTCTACAACAACCAAAAATGTAAATTTCTGTAAAAATTAGACTTTTATTTTCATGGTGACAAATATTCAGATACGTTCACCTTTTTATCTCCATAAGTGGCTCCAAGAAAGTAAATGGGAATCCATCATATTAGCATAACACTTTTACTTCCGCATATATAGTTCCTTGCATGCCTAAAGACCTTTGTCTATACATTGGGCGAAGGCCACAAAGACAAACTGAAACAACTTAAGTCCTACAACCCAAATAAACTCTCGTTTGTAACGTGTTTGTACGGAAAGTTGTCTTTATCTTTATGTCATTTGTTGACCGTCGTAAGACAATCTGCCAATGGTACGGAAAATGACACTGTGATATTTAGTAAGGAGGACAAAAATTATTGTATCACATGAAAACTACTTGAAAAGGCTCCATAAGATCATTGTTGAAATAAGCGTCCCTTCCGCAGAATTAAGTCAATAAAAATTCTTTACAGATTGTTTTCAAAAGCCATTGCGATGCTTTTTTCATCACCAAAAACACCACAGCAGTATCCCTATGAATAAGTAAAAACTTCATATAACCTTACAATGTTTCGATTGTTTCGACTTTTTCTTTAAGATTTTAAGTTGTTCCAGATAAATTGAACTAGATCAGCACAACGCCATTGACAATTGTATGGGGTAATCAAAAGGTCATAAATAACATACTTGATAAGAGGATTTATGAATTAAATATGAATTAAATAGTATTTAGTACATAGTATATATCTCTTAAGCAAGTCATCAATTCATTGAGGAGGTCATTGAACTGTCAGTACGCCACGCAGTCTTGTTTATCTAAAATTTCCAAAGCGTCTTGCAGGAGGTAGTCTTTCCGGTTTCCCGTCACGTGTTGAGCTTACGTGAGAACTTGAACTTCACTTACATCTCACCCTATCCCAACTTAATTTTTTCGGGCGCGGTCAATATCACTTTCCACAGCCTCCTCGTTGGTCATATCAATTAATATTTATATCTTTAGTGCGTATCAACTATTGACCAATCAGGGGACTGCATTAGGACTATTAGTTCTGTAGGGCCACGAGGCACACGAGGTTTAGAGGCCCAATGGCCAAGCCGCACAAGCTCGTCACTCGTGCTGTAGACTTCTAAGAAGAAACACGTTAGTCACTCTGTACATAACTAATTTGGCCGGTCTTATTTAATTTTAATCACCTTTTTTGGTACCTGAATCATTTTCGAATAAATTATCAATGATCATCTGCAATCAACTATCTTATTTTTTTTTTGCATGTTTTTGCATGTTTTTGTTTGGAGCCACACCCCGAGATCCCCCCTACCACGATCAAGCCTTCGCAGGAGCGATTGTCCCACAATAAAACATCATCAATGGTTTCTCCTCTAAAGTGACTCCTTCACCAGTTCGGGAGATTCCTTCCTTGCACGATCAAGTGGTTAGAGCATCCGACTTGCAGCCGGAAGGTCTGGGGCTCGACTTCTGGCCGGACCATACCAAAGACTTTAAAAATGGAACTACGACCATTGTGCTTGGTGCTCAGCACAAGCGTTGGAGTAGAGAAAACAAGCCAGTGGGCCACAACTGGAAAAAAGGCCGTGGCCGGCCCGACTTAAACTAATTGGTTAGAAAATGAGCCGTAAAACCTCATCTAACTCCTTTTGGGAGAATTTACATTCCCTCGATGGGAAAACTTTGTTCATGGGCGTCCACAATTCTACGAGTTTTTTGTGTACATTGTCAGTGGCGAATGGGGTTTGGAATCCTCTTGCAAAATTTTTCGGTGTAATGTAATGGAATTCAATGTATATTCGGTAGGCGTATTGACGTAGCTGCAGAAAAAAACCACGTTCTAATCGGTGGTTCACCATGCCGTTTTTGAGAAAAAAAGCAAGTTTTTGAGTGGTTTTCGTTCTTGCTAAGCCTTGTCTTAATAAGGCCAGCTAGCCTATACAATGTGTTGCATACGTTCCCCATTTGGGAGAATTATAGTTTTCCCGCAAAAGGACGAAACTCCCGGACTGTTTATAGCCATAAAGCTAAGTTCCCGTCTGTATTTTCTTGGCTGATACCGTTAAGATTGCACGGGTGGGCAATAACTTCTAGTTTAAGAATTTCAAAATTTACGAGTTATAAGGTTTCAGATGGCCCAGAAGATTTTTCACGACTTTTCTTTGTTTAGGGAGCTGTAAGAGCTCTAATTTTGTGTTGTTGGATAAAATCGTGTGTAGTATCTTTTTTTTCTCCAGTCAGTCTAGAACGAGGCCACGCATGACAGACCCATGATGTAGAGGTCTCAAGTTCAAGAGGTTCGCCATTTTAGGTCTGAGTGTGTCTTGTGGACGTGGCTCCTTTGGGGAACAGAATCCCTTCGGGAGTAACGTTTGGTTTTCACCCTTCCGCTCTTCGACGGAGGATTTTGGAAAAGTTGTACGTTACCAATGCTTTCTTCTTTAAACGCACACTTTTATAGTATTTTTTCTATTGCAACGTCACTTCGTTGTCAGTCAAAGAAAAAAGACTAAAGATGTCTGGAAGATGGAACTCAAAAATATAACAGAAGAGGGTATTTTGCCTTCTGCAAAGATCTCACTTTATTCTGATTGATTTGAAAAGATTGGTGCAGCCTCGTGAGGCGGATCACATGATCAATTATTTGTTGTAGGTAATAGCTTAACTTATATACATATATACACTATACACGGTAATAAATGTCTTGCCCAACATCTGCGCAACTTTAAAACCTTGGCACGGCGCAGCGCACCAACCAAACAATGATGATAAGTAATTAGAGAGCACTGTGCACCAATTCCGCAACACTGTGGGACTATCTGGGGAAGTTCCGCATCTACCGGTCAATATAGTTTGGGCCAGGAGCGCGCCAACTGCTTACTTGGTGTGACTTGGTCTGCGGAAGCTCCGTTCTACCTGCGCCGCACTTAGAGACGTAATGCGGAAGCTCCGCACTAGCTGCTTAAATAGAAATTCTTGATCTGCGGAGGTTTCGCACCAACTGCGTAATGCTAAATAGGCCTACTTGATCTGCGAAAGCTTCCGGCGCACTAACTGCGTAATGCTAAATACTGTTTGAAAAATACACTAGGCCTAACGGCAAATTAACAAACTGTGCGAGGAGCTATTCACACTTAACAAAATTTGGCTAAGTCTTTCTCGTTCTTTCTCGCTATGAAATATGTGTGTTTACTCATTGAAAGCTAATTGAAGAACCGTCCTTAATTAATCTCAGCTCCTGTCTAGTATCTACAGCAAGCAAAACACGTGGTTGCTCTTACATACGAATCATTGTGTTAAAGAAAAATACGAAATCGTATTGGAATAACGGCCACACCTCAGGCTTATGTACAAATGACAATGAAGGTTTCGGCATGGAAGAATTTAAGAAAAAATTTCGTACCCAGTGGCCTATTTTATAGTAACGCTGGTTCGTTACACTATTAAGCAAATGTACCATTTCGGTATATTCAACAGGCTAATTTACTATTTGATTCAGGAGACGTATATCGAAACATGTAACAAGAGTCTTCAAGATGAATAAACTAGTTGAACGTTCAAAGGTAGTTAGGTAGTTAGATAATATTTAACGACACACCAACACAAATGTGTTATATAGTGTCAACTACACTGTAAAAATAAATCTGTTAATCTACAGAAATTGTCTGGTAATAGAGTTTCCAAACAATTTCTGTAAAACCAAATTACTGAAATGTTCTGTTTAATTTTATGACTTTTTGTGTAAAATTTACAGATCTTTTATGTTAAAATTAACTGAGATTACAAGTGAACCTGGAACAATTATGTGGTAGTTATTTCAATATTAAACTCAATTTCTTTACGATTCACATATTGTCCCCATGCAAGTAATGCGACCAATCTCCCGGCCTTTAGACTTAATGGTCCTAGTCTTAAGGCCGAGAAAACAGTTGCCTACATCTGACATTTCTGCTTTATTACAATGATGTTTCTGTAAAAGGATCTCATATATAGGAACATTACTGAATTTCTAAATAATGTAATAATTGTTTATGAAATAAATATTACAACAATACCAATACTGTACATCAGTTGTAAACATTTACAAGCAAAGCAAATAGTTAGTTACCCAGTTACTGATAAAGAACAATCACAAAAACATCAAGCAATGAGGTAGAAATCATTGTTAACGAAAAATATTGACAAAATAAACTCCGCCCATTTAAGTTCAATTTTAGCATACGTCATAAACCGGTAAATTTACAGATATTTTACAGAACGGTATGTTTTAAAAACTGAAAATGTTTGTAATTGAAACAAAACAGAGTCTTAATGTTATTTAACTGATTTATTACGTAAAAAAACATATTTGTTAGCTAAATAACAGTATACTTATATAAAAGAGCAAAAACATAAAAAATTTCTGTAAAAAATTCTGTAAATTTACAAAAAAAATTTTTACAGTGTAGATAAAAAGGTAAAGTTTAAATACGGTTTCAAATACGGTTCAAGTTCAATTTTGGTTTCAAATACATCTCACATACGGTGTAAGTCCTTCCCTTTAGTCGCCTCTTACGACAGGCGGGAAATACCGTGGTTATATCCTACAACCCCCAGCCCACAGGGGGCTGAACGTTCATAGGAAATGATGTACAATTTACAGGATGCGGTAAAAAGGGGTAACATTAATTAAAGTGTACGATATCGGTTGTATTTTCTGCAACAAAACGATGTGGGTGCTTAGTGTCTTAAACAATTTGCACCCTCAGATTCCTTACGAATTTTCATCCTCGTCGTTTTAAATTGCCCCCTCACATACACGCAAACTTTACACATTTATAATATCTACATACATTTTTAAATACTTTTCAGAATGGAGCTAATACCCCATGGTTCAAGGCTAATAAATACCCTTACATGAGGATAAGATTTAACCATTGCCTCCTTTACAATCGCATTTTCTTTGTCAAATATTTATCAACACGTCAACTATATATTAAGAGCATAACAGTGGCCCCACCAGGATCTAGTGATTGAAGGGGACCACAGAAAATGATGCCGTAATCCCATGCCAAATAATCCCACTAAGTCGGCGTTGGTTTGTGCACAAGCAAATAATTGATAGTTAAAACCGGAAACAAATCCTTCCTTTCTCACCTCGTATACAATCCGTCTTGGGGTGAAATTTAGGGAGAGGAGCTGTCACCTCCCCCTTTCAGAAAACTGTTGTTATTTTTAGGGGACATGGATGTAAAATGGTTCCCTTGGCAATTTTTTGGACTGATCATGTGTTTAAAAAGTCTCGTAATTTAGTGAATTTTTATTTTTGGTTAGGTGTATGAGAAGAAGTGCAGGTTTTGTCTAGTGTAAAGGTGACAACTTCTCCCTTGAGAAATTTGTGTTCATGTTAGGTGGCTTAGATGTAAATATTGTCATCTTGAGCAAATCTTTGAACCCAAAACTGTCATTACTTAGTGATATTTTAGCTGTGGCATTGCACTCCCTCTAAGTCTGGTACAGAACGGCACCCCCCTCGGGGGTTCTGGGATAGCATTATTTTTAAATTGACACTCAAATGACACTTCATGGGAGCACATCAGTACTTCACAAAATCGTTTGTTTACTAATTTTGTACGCGACTCCAGATGAACAAATAATCGAAACGGAAGTATAGATGAATCAAAACGGGTTGAGGACTAACCAGCATGTTATAAAATACTACGTACCAATCAGAATTAAGATGATCAGTGTGCAATGGGGAATGAGCTGGGAGGGGGGGGGCGTAACCCCCGTGCCGGCGCCACTGAACCCTATCATTGTATATTGTAAGAGATTTACAGCCCAAACCAGCATCTTAAGACTTGAAATTCCTTAAGTTATACTGTCTGTTCTAGGAGGGCCCTCGCAGTTCAATTTAAATGCCATCATTGCTGGTTTTCCTCGGTTGTAACCTCCCTTAGGCCACACCAGGGACCTAAAAGCGGTTTCCTTAAAGTAACTTCGTTATTGGCGGAGTTACATCAAACCTTCAAAGGTAACGCTCTGCCGTGCTGCACTTTAAATGAGGTAGCCATAAGGAAATACTTTAAGCTGGCCAAATAGGACGAAAATAAAAAGGGAAAAATAGGAAGAATTTGAAAATTAGTTTCACGATGCATTGTTTTACAGCAGCGAATGACAGAGATTTGTGCCACGACTCCTGACAGGAAAAGCAGGACCACTGGCAAATTCTCTTGCTTATTGACAACTCGAATTTGACAATGCAGTATACTAGGTAAAAGCAGGCAACTTCAGAAGTAAAAGAGAAAACAAACACGAAAACCGATGAAGTTTTATTTTAATCAAAGTGTTGTTCAACACAATTCTAGAAAAAAACAAAAACATATAACGTAAAAATGCATGCGTGGAAAGCATTTGACAATGTACTGAGAGTTTGTGTTATCGGAAGATGACAGAGACTTGCGCTTGGGAAAAAAAAATTTCTTTCCTCATGGCTGTGCAATAAGGACGGTCATAGGCGTAGGAGGCAGGGGGTGGTTGGGGGCTGCAGCCCCCAACCAAAAATTTTTGTGAAAGTTCGGGCAAAATGCTGAGAATTTTTCGGGCACCTACTGAAAGATAAATAATGCAGTGACGTAGCTAAAGGGTATTAATAATTTAAAAACTTCCTTGGTAATTAATATAAAGTTCTGATTTGAATTGCACTAGCACCTACACTCTTAAAACACCGGGCAATGTTTTTGTTGGGCAAAAGTTATTGCTTAGATGTTGGTCAAACTTTTGATGGTAAAAATTTCCCTTCCATGCGCGTGTATTGTACTATTCAATTACTGGTTAAACTGGCGACAAGCTTTAATTCAACGGTTGGGCATATTTTCGCTTTACCTACTTGTTGGGCAATTAATTGCTAATTAGCATTATGTTTGCTTATAGTTCGGTAAAATTTTGGCCGCAGTTTTTGCTTCGAACAACCACAATCTTGACTCGATTTTGTTTCACATTCCTTCTCATAATCAGAAATTGGTTCATAATCTGAAAATTCCTTTTGACATCTTTGACATTTGCAAAAGAGGCAAACTCGTACATTACGTATGGCCATAAAATCGAGCTCTGAATACATAAAAATGTCAAAATAGTACTACGAACCAGTACACATTGGAATCAAATCAGACAATTCGGACTAAACCCCAAACGGCTATCCAATGAGAGTTCGGAATCTTGAGTATTCTCTTTCACACCCGAATATGAGAATAAATACAGTATATTTTGAAATATGCACTTTGAAAATGCTATGTTTACTCCAATGTGTTAACGATACGGAACTGTTACTGTAGTCCTCAGTGTGCAGACTTGTGTTATAATTTTAAAAGCATCATTTCACAGTCACAGTCACTGATTGCTTTGGACATATACGGAAGTCGGTGACAAACCAGATTAGGCCAAGGCATTTGAAATGTACATCACAATATATGTGCATTTTTGTAATGTTTTCCAACAGCGGGTATTATTATTTTTATTTACCTTGAAGACATTTCATATTGTAAAGTAAATGATACTAATTACCATATTTGCTCAGACTTTCATGACCTCGGTTTTCAGTGATATGTAAATTGGTCCCTTTTGTTTGAGATATCATGTTTAGATGTAATATACTTCCCAAGAAAGATGATGTCGAAAATTTTATTTCTAAAAATCCTACAATGTGGTGCAGAAATCGAGCAACAGATAATCATGGAAATCTACTGGTTGTATAAAATGCAATAGTTATAGGCTAGGCATCGAACTTTTCTATTGGAGGTATGAATTTCTAAAACACGATATCTCAAATACAAAAATGAAAAAATGTGTAGATGTATCTTACAAGGCACAGCAACCTACCCAGGATTACCCCCTCTCCAAAAGAAACAAAACCATTTTACCCTTTTCATTGCACTCTAGAGGAAGCCGGAAGCCTCTTCAAGGTGGCTGTCGTGTAATGAAGTCGTCTGTGAAGGATGACATTCTATGGGCATGTCAAGCATTGCGTGTATGAGTTCGTGTGAGCGTATGTTTGTGTAGCGTTGCTTGGGGAGACATAAATGCAAGAAGGAGGAACAGTAATGTGAGTCAGGCGCGGGTCCAGAAATTTCGAAGGGGTAGGGGATGGGGCTCGATGGAAAATGTCGAGTGCACAGAAGGTAAGGGCCCCTGGTTGGACCCAGGGGCAGAGCGCAAGCTCTCGCAATATTTGATATTAAGAGCATAGATATCGGCTCCAGTTGACTCTGGATATTTGATATCATTTCATATTTTATGATATTCGATGTTAATGGCTCAGTACAGGTTACTTTAATCAGGGAGGTGTTATGAGCTAATAACACCTCCCTGCTTTAATGGCAACTGGTGAGGTATCAGGGCAAATCTGAGGTTATATCAAAAGTTTGGACGCTTGCATTAAATTAAGCGGCATATATTCATTTTGCCTAATTTAGAAAGATGAGTGTCATAACGAGTAATTTCACTTTCGTGATAAGGTTAGTCGGGTACAAGGCGTGATGGGCAACAATAAATTGTGCAATGCGACCGAACGTTTTTCTATGAAAAGACGATTTTTATGGTAAATAATGCATTCAGGCAGTACTTTGAGACACCTCAATTTTAGGTTCCTAACCACATTTTTTTTTCTCTAAGGAAGATAATTCTGATTTATCAACGCATTGTAATCCGTTAGTTAGCACAACTCTGTTTCAAATATGTTTATTTGTTCAAAACTAGTAGGAGCGGAAAGAATTTCTCCTCTTCACAAGTTAGTTATAATATTGTTCAAGCGTAATCACACCAATGCAGAACATCTTGTAACATATTTACTGTTGAATTACGAGGTGGTAGTGAAGAAGAAACATTGAACTGAAAGTGAAGGAGCGAAAATGTAGATACTCTTCAGAAGATTTGTCACGGGGAATAATTACAATGCGTCAATGTAGATTATTTTAAATTTCGATTTGATCAGGGAGGTGTTATTAGCCTCCCTGATGTGATATCATTTGGCCCGCCCTCTCTCCTATGCAATACATGCTGGTGTCACTTTTTGTCGTTAGTATACTTTGTGTAAGAAATTTTCGAAGGGTGGATCGAACACAGTAGTCTGCGCAATAAAGGGCCCCTTGAGAATTTTTCATAAGTTGCTTAGATGCACAATGGTAGTATATCTTTTGTAAAACTTTGAATTGATAACATGGTTAGGACCTTTCATTATTTAGTGATATTTTGACTGTGGCATGGAACACCTCCAATCTTGGCACTATAAGATCGCACAGGAAAGCCCTGGGACTATTTCAAAATAGCGATGAAAGAAGCAATACGAATTCCGAAGATCAGTGTGTAATTGGAAAGAAGCGAGATAGGAGTTGGAAAAGCCAAAGGGTCATGGATTTAGAAGTGTAGACATGTAAATAAACATCTACCAGTAATGTGTGTCCGCTAAGAGCGCCGTAAAAATAAAAAAGATTTGACAATGCCTACGACAGACACATATACTTCGAATTATCCACGTCATACTACAAAACTGCTAAGTTTTACCATAGCCTACTCATGATGTTAGGCTGCACTTGGATCATAGCCTCTTAAGGATCAGTCCTAGATGTACCGCTAATGTTCGGAACTTTGTTTTGATCAGAATAATATTCCGCCGTGGTATTGCTTTAAATTGGGTCGTAAGATATAAAGGGCCAATTAAAACGCACTCATGGAAATACATCACTTAGTTTCCCTACCACTTGCAGAAATCTTTATCTTCAAAGCTTTTTAACTTAATTTACCCCCCCCCCCCCCCATGGAAGTATATAAGAGGGAGCATGACCCTTCCATTTCCTCGTGCGGGCACCGATACTCACTATAGCATGTCCGCTTGCCAGTCTGGCGTCTTTAATCAATCTTAAAGACCTGTATGGCGAAACTTTGGCATCTTAAACCCCCACCCCCTTACATTGCAGATATTTTCACACTTTAACACAAATTTGTTACATCAGTTCAATTCAGCTAGTCGTGCCCCAACGTATAGATCATGATGTTTACGTAGATCTGTAAACTGGCAGCATTGCTCAGCCGTTCACCTGTTTTCGCACATTGTAGCTATCCTCTCCTCGTCAACCCTTGTGATGGATTTCTGAGACTGATTTTAACTAAAGCTACAACCAACTCTAGTAGAAAAATATATTTTGAATACGTTTTAGGCAATTTTGTTAATGCTTTGCTATTTGTTTTGTTTTTCCTGTCTTATTTCCCTCTCCTTTCTTTTTGTCCTTTCATTTTTTGAGTCAAGGGAGGGTGTTATCCCCCGCCCTCTTAAATCCACGCCTGGTATGATTCTTCCCAGAAGGTCAGAGGAGATGGCATTCTGTAAAGGAATATAATCAAATGGTTACCCCACACTTAATTGAACATGAAAGTACAAACCCACCGACTATGACAGTGACAGTATTAAAAACTGCACCGTGCTTTAAAAAGTAGTGTTAACAACAGTTCTTTCCCCAGGCACTGGATGTGTGATCCCTACTGAAATTGATCAAAGGAAATACAACCATTTGCATGTAATATTTTCAGTGAGAACTTGGTACGTAATGTGTCAAATTCTTGAAAACATTACTTTTTAAATGCCTTTATCCCTAAATCTATGAAACGTTTAAGCTATTAATACCAACAACACATTTATCTCGTCCCTTTTGTTTTCGTTAATCATTTTAAAGAGTAATCGCATATAGGATACCCGATATAGGAAATAGTTACAAAAACGTATTGTTAGTAGCAATCAGCAATAAACGATGGATCGGAATAAAAAGACTTTTATTCATGTCTATAGAAAGTGGTTCTGTCAGGTTTTAATAGCATGAAATTAAATAGGTCAATAAACAAGCCTACGTCATCAACCCTCCCCTGCTCTCCACCGCGATAAAACTAGAACGATTTGTGGCTACTGTAGGTAGGACTGCACCGACCCTATAGGTGTGCAACCTTACCTATGTACAAGCTTG
The DNA here is from genome assembly GCA_029531755.1 of Holothuria leucospilota. Lineage (NCBI taxonomy): Eukaryota > Metazoa > Echinodermata > Holothuroidea > Aspidochirotida > Holothuriidae > Holothuria > Holothuria leucospilota. Next base: position 21,502 of record JAIZAY010000090.1, read on the forward strand.
GCTACTGTAGTGACTTGTCATAGCAACCTCAAAGATTCTTTAAAGTCTTGAAATCGTCCTCCTCACAAAGTAACATCCGTCCCTAGTGAAATTCTTTATACATCAACCAGATTATAAAATTATCAGTCATTTTTTGCATGCACTGTTTCTACAATAATCTTCCACCCATTCGATTTGAAATGACATAATCATAACCACACGTTTATTTTAACACCTGCCCTATTAATCATTTTTCATCACCGAAACTGTATACTTTGGGTCACGAATAAGAGAATATATTTAAAAACTGTTATGTTAAACATAGCAGTTTTAAGAAACAATTTAAATTGGTTTGAAGCAGTGATACAAGCGAAAGACTGAATTCCATAGAGGAATGGGTATCGTATTCAGTATCACCGACGAACTCACCCTGCTCCTCTTTCAAATGTAGTCCTCAGACATGTATCATCCTTGTTTTTGTAATATATGTAAATGAAATCTTTAACATCTAGTGATTCCAATTTTCATTCATAAATATATGTATTATCGGTTAATCTAGCTTAATATTTTCCAATTGCACTGGCGTGAGGGGAGGAATTATCTGCACCATTTTGTGTTTAGTTCTAATGTGCTGTAAAATAATATCAAAACGTTTCTCCTTTAAGTCCCGCCCTATATCAGTCAGGAGAATTACAAGCCAGCCTCTTGAAAGTGACTGTAATTTCACCCTGGATACACTTAGTTATCTAAATAGGAATATAACCTAATAAATAGAGCCCCTGGAAACAATTTCTTGGCAGCCTTATTACGATATATTGCCTTCGCCTAGTCCTAGAATCCCAACCCCTAACCCGGATCCCTGGACGGCTGCGCGTGCAAACTCGCGGCTCGTTGTGCACCTTCGGTGCACTTGTGACACTCCTCTATATCAGTCGGGGAATTACAAGCTGTGCCCGTCACCTCCGAAATCCTGCACACGCCACATACCCTGTTAACATACGGACTATCCATGACAACAGCATTTTTTTTTTTGATTTAGGAAAGCTTACCTGAATCAAACTTGATCGTCCTTAAACAATAATACCGTAACTTATATAATCAAAGCTACTGATTGTCATTTTGACAATACAAACATTGGTTTGAATGGTTCATATAACTCTAAAATATCGCCAAATACAGCTCCATTTTGCATCCAAACGCTGAAAAATTCTCAGTATTTTCCGTAAGGGATTTTCTTCCCCCTTAGGCCCCTTAATACTGACGTTCAATGACAGCCAAACTGTTATTTTTATCCGAAAATATGTCAGAATATTTTGGCATTTGTCCCCTCTAAGAAAATGTCTCACAATTGTTTGCACTGAACAAGTGTGTTTGTTATAAGTGATGGAGAAGCTAGAAGTAAACTTAGTATAACTTTTATTGTCTGGGCGAGGTTTCTTTCCTTTTAAGTCCGAGTAAGAATATTTTAAAAGATAAAATCGTAATTATCATAGCCCATTAGTATCAGGCTATTTGTATACATCATAGCCATGAGGTATTGGTCTCGTTAAAACTACTAAAAACTTCTTGCCCCTCCTCTATTACACCAATTGCCTCAAGACTGGACGTTGCCATTGTCCAGATCATGACATGTGATACAGCTTGTTGGAAAGAGATAATTAATTGGCTCGGCGATGGAGATAGCCTCGGGCGTTAGAAAGTGACATATAATCCTACCCCACGAAAGTCCAATTTTGTGGGGTCGGAAATCTAACATTTTTAACGGGTTTAATACGGCATGGCCAAGGACCTTAGCCTGGGCGAGATTCCGGGGGGGGGGGGGGTTCATGATAGCGTCCGTTGGCGTGCCTAGGATAGGTGCCACTCAAGCGGATCCTTTCCTTGTCATTCACTGCCGCCCTGAGGGGGGTAAGAGGCAGGTCAAACGGGAAAACTTGACGTTTTTGCGAGTTTGCTTAGGTGCAAATTGGTGCTGTCTTTTGCAAAGCTTCCAACTGATCATATTTAGTGTCTTTCTTCCATAGGCGGGGAGGGGATTGGAGCTTATGATGCCGGTAGACACACCTACTCTTTACACAGTTTTATGTACATACCGTTAAGATAGCTTAGGTGTAAATTAGGGCTATCTTTGGGAAAGTTTTCAAATTTTATCATGGTAAGGTTGTTCGGATACAAATTGTTGCTTACATTGGCAAAGCGTTGAGTTGATTATATGTTTTAAAATTTCTCATTATTGATTGTGTTTTCGGTTGTGGTATGGCACGGTGCCATGCTACAGCCAGTATTGGCCATTTCCTTCTGAGTGGGCTACTTGGAGGGCCACCATCGATTTGTTCCTAGGATTGACTGTAGATAAGAGGTGCCGAACCTTTTTGACCCAAGATCTACTTTTCAAGTAGCCAACCTCCCGAGATCACAAAACATACACTGTCATACAGCTACACATAAAATATTTTATTTTTTTTTTTCATTTTTTCCTACACCCCTCGCGATCGACTTGGGATCAGTCCGCGGTCTACCAGCTGACCGCAATCGACTGGTTGGGCACTCCTGCTGTAGATTGTCGTGTGGTATGAGGTATAAACATGCTATTACGAGATGCGAAGCGTCTCCTTTCCTTGAAAATGAAATCTTTCGTGAATTTTTTTAAACCACCAATGTCAAGGGGGGGGGGGGAGGGGCAACATATTCGATTTAGATCCCGCCCCTACCTCCATTGACCTGATTCTTAATAGATAATTTTGTTTACATCCTTATTATTTTAATGGTTTTCCCATTGATAAGTCATCCTTTGCAGTAAAAATCTCAATCTAAAGCAAATCTGTGGGACATGTTAACCTTGTTTTCTCTGTTTAAGTCACGTGAATCAAGTTCAAATATGTGCGTTATAATTTTCATATCAAAGTAAATACATGTCGATGCTTGATGGGGGGTGGGGGGGAGGGATGGTACAAGGTGCCTGGTGACGGTCGAATTAGAATAGAAAAATACATCTTTGAAAATGGACAACTTTTTATCAAGACTGTAAAAGGTACTCCTTCTCGGGCACTAATCATCCTACTCACATAGCTTTATCTTACATATAGGCATACAATCCACATCAGACTTGTGGTGTGAATATACTGTCATGAGTACGATTGCAAGTAGAGTGCCTCTAGTTGTGAGTACGAATACGATTACACATCTTTTTATGAATACGAGTACAAAATTTTGTATTAGCCCCAGTGCATAACTTTCAAACTCTGTGAGTACTAGTACGAGTACAAAACCATTCTCATGAGTACGAGTGTAGGTAACTGTGCAAAACCTACAAGTCTGACCTATCTTCCCAAGAGAATAAATGCACCAAAGGACAATTTAAAAGTAACCTTACACAGTTCAATTTATTGACTCCCACATCAAAAGATCCAATTGAATAAGGAATCTAAAATAACACCATTTTATGAACCCGTTATTGAAGGGAATAAGTTTAGTTTCTTGAGAGGTGAGTTCTACTAGAGGACTAAAGGTGTACTTTGAGGGTGCAAAAGGTCTCAATAATCCTTAGAAACAAAAACCTGCATTCGACTTACTCCAGAGAAATAAAACCATACTTAAAGTGCCGTGCTTTCTTCAATCCGTGAACATTTCTTACATAGCTTCATTCAAGTCCAACATTAACTGAGGTTGCATGATGAGAGGTCCCCGAAATTAAGACAGGTAGTGCATTGTACTATAGTCTGCAAAGATGAACGTTCGGTCAGTTTTTAATTTAGCTAGGTTCTTTATTATGTTCTTCTAAACTTTGATATGTATGATATTATCAGTAAAATACAGATGTTATCTGCCTGCTATTGCAAATGGCAGGTGCTATCCTAACGTGTAAAGTTTTGTAACTGATATGATTGCCTGTGCCTGCTGACCACGTATAAACCAGCAAAGCACTAACTGAGTGACGTCATGTACGTAGAGAGTCCTCTATATCATGTACTGTGTGGTGGTGTCATGCACGGTAAATAGTGTAGCACTTCGTGATTCCTCTACAAGACTTGTAAGCTATTACCCTTAATTCGAAGCTATTCATTTGGTGAAATCAAATTGCTAAAATAGAAATGTATATTTCATTCGGTTAGAGTTTGAAGATGTATTTTTGAAGATGTATTATGAAGATTGCACAGTACAGACACAGCAAAAAATAAAGTAGGGAGAAATGCGTGTGACCAAGGAGGTCTAATATCACCCCCTGGTTTGACAACAGAAACAAACAAGGTCTAATATCACCTCCATGGTTTCACAACAGAAACAAACAAGGGGGATCCCCCTTGTGAGGCACAATGGATAACAATAGGTTACTTTGAAGGATTTTATTACTTAAGATCAAAGTATAGTGAGCTGCAGACCTACTCCGTGAAAATACAGAGACCCTTTTTTTCTGCTATTTTATTTCTATTTAGACAAGTATACCGACATTTTTGCGTCTACCGCGGTTTGTCTTTGTGCCCATGTTTCGGTATTTTGGCACGTAACGGTACTGGCAAACTGGTTACACCCATTTTGTTATTTTTTCTGAGAACACTTGTTTATGAGACTGTGTATCCCCCTTAAATCAAGCAATTCAGAAAGAGGGGAAAATTGGGGACAACTCTGAGGGAGAGCAAGGGGCTATTAAGCATAAAATATATTCCGCCGGCTTCATCAAATGTTTATTATGGTTCCAGATCTTCCAGAAACAGAGTAGCCAGAGCAGGGAGTTGGTATTTGGCAAATAGCAACACCCTGGCTAGAGGCAGTTTCTTTTTCAGTTTGTGAAAGCCAAAGGTATGGATATGAGTTGTCGTGGTACACCGGGAACAAACTATTTTCGGATACTATTTCTTTAAATATTCAGCTAGCCCTGTAGTTGTCGAGATTCCCATTTGGAGTAAAGTGTGGATAGTTGGACGCGAAGGGAACCAAAACTTATGTATTCAAAATAATTTTTCACCATGACAGTAAAAATCGCCCTAGAAGAAGTGTTTGTAGTAGGCTAATGTTCTCTAACAAATTCGAAGCAAGGGCTTGTCGAAAGAAGCTCATAATACTAAGTTGAACGAGCTGATATCGCACAAAAGAAAACCATCAAGATTACCAACTACTCAAACAGTCATTCAATAATGTATTTGAAATGATATTTGTCTCAGTAAACATATGTGTTCAAATTTGCACTTCCTACTACGATTTGAAGTTTCCATTAAATTTATGATTTTATAACAGCAATCTGTTTCAAACTGGCTTCTCGTACTTTTCGTATTTGGTTCTGTTATTACGTTATAAAAGTTTCATCACAATGACATTAATAGAATTTTTTTTTGAGTTTTACATCCTCGTTTTGACACAAACTATGAACACAAGTTGGTCAAAACGGTGTCCGAAAGGACTTACTACGTCAGTCACTCATTTTTTATTTATTTTTGATGATATCTGACTGTCACGAGGCACCCTGTAATGGTGCAACGTGCAGGTTCGTAACAATCAACTCTTTCCACAAGCGTTGATACGATACGCCTCGCAGCAGACAGGAAGGAAATCATGAACCAAACACACAAAGGTTCCGTTTTCTTGAACGGTATATACTATATTAAATACAAAAAAAAATGGTCTTCCGTTTTGCTTTTAAGACTTTGGAAAAAAAATATGAAAGATATAGTTACATAACAAAGTGAATTATAACTGAATCCCCGTGCGCACGGTAACTTAAATTAATCTAAAGCACTCCCTCTCTAAACTAAGATCCTATAGCCGGCTCTAAATTAAATGATGGCCATTTAACTGAATGTCCGTTTTTTTCAATTGTACAACATAACATCAGTTCTGTTCCATTTTTGTGCGTCTTGTTTTTCGTAGTTGCTAGTTAGCACCGGAATCCCCTGCCTTGCATTGGGCTGTCAACTCGAGCCATGTATAGAGACAATAAATGAAGCTTAAACTATAAACTGTATCCTTTTAATTCTTAACAAACATTTATCTACGATTGAAAGGCTCGTGCGTCCCAATTTCATCCATTAATAGTTTTGTTACTTTACCACATCATTAACTGCAATACTGAAGCAATATTTAACGTTTCTTTTTAAGACTTTCAACGGTTCATCCCCAAAGTACCTTAAATATGACAACAAAGTGATACTCACACTTGACAATTACATAAATGTAGAATACACCATCTCAACCGTTAACACGGTCGGACCAATACAACACTTATTAAACCACAGTACAACGCTGCCGACATGGTGTGGCCCGATTTGCCACTCCCTTGGTATCGCATAACGGAACATTTTGGCCCAAAACGATCATGGCTTTTTGACTGCCTGCTGCATCACGACAGCCTTTTTTGTGGTTTTTACGCTTGACCGCACACACCACGGCAGCTTCGTTAATCTCCTCTGCAATAAAATCGGAAAAGTCCATTTGGAGTAGTGTAAAAATTCCTTCTTCTTGCTCAATGTATGATGTAAGAGGGTCAAAAATATTCGTTTTTAAGCTTTCTGTACCACATTATTTATCCTTTTTCAAAAAAAAACTCCTAGAATTAGACACCTCAATACATTGCACAGGTTCTTAAAGCAAGGTAGTTTGCACATATCTATTTAACCCCCTAACTTTCTGTAATGGTATGTGCCAAATACCCACGCTTTTACTGATTTTCATGGCAGTTTGAGGCGTCCTAAATATCTCCTGATTTTCCACTGCCCATCCAATTTTTCGAAACATGAAATTTACGATTCGATTAAGAAAGGATTCCTCAATCTGGTGATGTATTTTTTCGGAAAATGATAGAGGCTAAAATAGGATAAGGGCAATGAAACTGTACAGCATTTCTCTAGGTCTGTGCAAGCGAAATGATGTTTGTTTGAATGTCTGTCCTTGACGTCACAGGACCATTGACCAATTCGGACAAAGGACAAAGCAACCGCTCGATCTTCAAATCAAGATTTTTTTTTTTACTTTTGAAAAAGGCGTAATGTTCCCATTGGTCCAAACAGATGAAACTTGAGCACCATGGAGATGAATATTCATACTTTAAGCACACGTTTGAACTAGATTTTTAGGACCAAGCTAACAAAAGTTAGGTGTATTTAAGTGGAGGAAAACCCTTCAAAAACGTACTCTTTGGGAGATTCTCCATTGAAAAATGTCGAAATTTGTATTTTTTATTAAAAATTGGCGTAACCTTCCCGCCATAATATCAAGTTAAATGTTACATGAATAGAAAGGAGACATCTTGAACTTTCAAAACCCGTTTGAACTAGGTTGGTATGTTCTAATTTGATCATTTGAGAGGCGAATATGTAGCAATAACAGCACATGCGCCACACAGTTAAGGAGAGCTTTCTGCTGCAATGATCACGATGTTCCGTTATGGAACAGGTTTACTTCAAGTAGTATTCCACGCCCTTGCGACTTACATTCTGCAAAGGAATTAACTAGTTCTCTTAACCACACGAGGCACAGTATTTCCCTGGTTAACCAAATACAATAGACTTGCCTAGGCCCAAGCGATAGTCTCCTTGGGAATGCTATACTCGTTCTCTCCACATTTACATGCAAATTACGCAGAAAAACACTCAGCACGAAGTTCATTGTTAACAAAATAAGAGGGAGCCCTCATAAGGTCAATTGTGACACTGACAAATTTCACAATGTTGGACTAAGAAGTTTGTATGGAAATAGTGAATGAGGTTTCAAGTTGGTCGGGCATTAGTCCAAAATTATTCAAATCTTGTTGACGAATGTGGTCAGTCATTCAGACACTGTTATGACTAATTTGTGTGTAGTGTGCAGCATCAAAGATTGTAGAAAATTAAACAAACATTTGAGTGCGCTGTCTTTTCAGTTATACCAACGGAATATAATGGTTAAAAGCGAGAGGAAATCTCTGCCTAATTTGTTTATACGGTAGACAAAACAGCAGGAGATATCGAGTCACTTCTGTCTGGTCTATATGTAACATCCGGCCAGGGAGTTACTGTCCGCTCCATAAACTGTCTTACACAAGTCACATAAGACAGTTAAAACTTTGATCGTTTTCCATCGCACACGGGAAAATACAAATAGGTAACTGAAGTACAATTCTCGTGACTTTACTTAGACGGGTATTGCATCCTAATTGCGTAATGTTGTGAACTAAATTAATAATGTCTCCAAGACTACCTGATGTAAGTATAGGAAACAATGAGTTTGCATCTCTAAAAATCTGAGAGATTTATGTTTCTTGTTTCCAATATAAAGAAATCTGTCATTGTTTGATCCAATGATATTATTTAGTGCTGCGTTCCATTGATTGTACATAAAATTTACTAAAGCCTCAAGATCGATCTTCATCTAACTAGTCCTGTCTATTCCTGATGATTTCGTAGACTTTACCATCCTTTACCGTGCAATTCCTTTAAATGCTGAAAATTGGAGCAAAAATGGGAAACTTTTTTGTGGCCAAGTACAAAGCACGGGGGTGCTTTGTGATGTAATAATGACATATATCACCTCTCGATATTCACTAAATGAGTTACTCTGGTCATTACTCACCATTTTATAAGAAATGGGACCAGGAACTCTGTCTTGCCTGTTTACACATACAAAACCACTAACCACTAGCAGCTTTCCGTATAACAAAAATTGGCCATTTGCATAAATTTTCAAAGAAGTGATGAAAAACGAAAAACAAGAGGGCAATCCACGGAGTTGCTTATCTCATCGCTAGCACACGCATTGAGCCATGTAACTTACTAACAAGAAGAACTTTTTCTCTTCCTTGTGGCATAAGGCCTACACATAACTGCAGGGACCGCGGAGACGCACTTTTTCTGCCGTGTTACTCTTTCATATGCCTTTAACTGCATTTTGGGCCGAATGAAACTGCATTTATTTTATTGAACATATTGGGCGGCTTCAATGATTAGCCCCCCGCACTTCAAAATTGGCTCCTCGGTCTCCGAATATGTGCACTTGAATATGAACGCACAATGAGTGGTTTGAACTGAAACCACGGACTTCTTATATACATGGACAGAGCATATTGCACTAAAGTCCTATGCGTAAATTGTCGCCACCGTACGTACACGAGTAGGCTTACCGATATGGCTGCCTGCTATAGTCTTGTGTGTAAAAGTTTGGACTTGCTCACTGGTGGCCAGTATCGACAGATTGTGTGAGAAACTTGTAATATTTTCGAAAGAATGCAAGCTCAGGTCAAATTCATCAAATGGAATGCAGGACTGTGATATTGTTCTTCGATTCATACTGATATTTTGTCTGAAATGTTGCAGATTCATCGTCAAATTGGGCAAATGGTAGTAGCCCGGCGGCCATCTTGGTAAGCCTAAATTTGTTCGAACGGTGGCGAACGTATTGGTTGCGTAATCCTCTGTCCATGTATTGAAGTCCGTGACTGAAACTCATAGTCTATAGACCTTATGCATTGACATCACAGTGACGTCATTTTGGGTGCAAACAATGAAGCACACGTGCTTGAACGGCGTGGATTTCGCCCCACGTGTAGTAGACTTACGCGCGTATAAGACTGGTTGACGAATCAGCTGTCTGCATTTATTGGTGTAACTTGCAATGATACGCGCTTTTTCGCTGTTTTCCTCCGAAAGAGGGAACACTTTCTCCATTGTGACATCATATGCATAAGGTCTATTCATAAGTCAGTTTCTATGGTAACTTCAAATTACGCACTTTTATATCCTTTAATTTTTCACGCGCTCACAATTAAAGTGAAAGCAACTACCAGCGCGTTCGTCGATGATAACGCAGAAGTACGCGTGAAGTATTCTAGATAAAAAGACAGGCTATACCTATTTTCTGCGTGTATACAATGCTCACGCAAGCTGCGCTGTTCTAACAATGGCGTTTTCTGTAATGCGTGCCTATTATACGCACATCACGGAATAGAGGGATTTCAGTCACGTGACTTTAAACAACTAGACGTAATTCTGAAGGGCAAGATCGCACGTCTTTTTTGTTTTGACGGGCACGCGTCCATTGTGTCACAGTAGTATCTATGATTATGCCGTGCGCGTGTGCTGTAAATACGCTCACAGTGTGCCTGTTTTGCCCTTCAGTGCCTGGGAATCCATTGCGCGTGACGTCACATGAAATCCCGCTATAGAAAGGCGCGTATGTCAAATCCACCCTTCCGCCCTGATATTTGCGTCTCCATGCGCCCTTTTGCTGTGTAAGAAGGACGAATTCAGTGCGCTATACAGAAAATCTGTTCATATAATATGATATGCATACTTGTGTTGTAAGTAAACCCCTAAGAATATAATTTTAGCTACTATTTTCCGTCGTAAGAATTTTTAATTAAGGTGGTAAAAATTTCCGATAGAGACTAGAAATTTCCGACAGAGGCCTTCGGAGGCTACAGAAAATATGTGCACATGATACGATGTGCATGCTTGCTCATGTTAGCATGCACATCATTGGAATGGACAGTCAGTACCAAAAATATTACAAGCATAGATTCCAAAATTAGAATGGCGTGTTGACTCCCCATGGAGCCCAAAATATGGGGCAGAAGTGCTGATCACTGTTCAACAGTTTTAAAAAAAGCGCAGGCTGCAGGGAAATGAATGTCTTACAAAAGTGTTAATACTATTTCGGAACATTGTAATGTAAGAAGTATTCATTTCTTAACACTAAATTCTACTTACAAGAAGTTTAATTCTTCCTGACAGCATTACAAATAAGTACACTTGAACATGAACGCACAATGACTGGTTTAAAGTTCATACACTTTTTCTCCTACATTCATTAGTCAGTTCCTATATCTTTAAGTAACGCACTTTTATATGCGCGTTTAACTTCTTACGCCCTCACAACGGGAAATCAACTAGTGTGTTTGCTTCCCAAGAGCACAGAAGTGTGCAAGTATTTCGGATAATACACAGAGAAAAAATGTATTTCGCGCGTATAGAACGCGTTGTAAAAAGACACGCACGCTAACCTCTTTTAACAATGAAATTTCTGTAATGTACGCGTTCTTATTTCCTTACGCACATCGCCGAAAAGAACGGCGCGCATGTCAAATTCACGCTTCGATATTTGCGTCACTGAGCATAACAGTGTAGGTATAGCAGTTTGGAATCTATGCTTATAATATCTTTGGTCAGGACTAGTAACAAGCGCGTCTACACTGTGTACTGTTGATTTACGTTGCTATCATCAATGTTAAGTCTTTGTGTACTGAGACGCTAAAAAAATGTGATTTCTCACAAAAATTGATCTTTGACCTTGGTTACCATGGGAACCATATATTTTGGTAGCATTAGACACGTTTATCATATGTGTGAAGTTTCATGTGTGTGGAATGTTTCCTTCTGAAATTATATTAAATATACTAAAAATTGTGATTTTTTGCCAAAATTGACCTTTGACTTCCTGTCATGTGACCTTTGACCTTGGTTGCCATGGTAATCATATATTTTGGTACTATTTGACACATTCATCATATGTGCGAAATTTCATGTATGTGGGATGTTCCCTTCTGGAGTTATACTTAAAATACTAAAAAAATGTGATTTCTCACAAAATTTGATCTTTGACCTTGGTTGCCATGACAACCATATATTTTGGTAGCATTCGACACGTTCATCATATGTGTGAAGTTTTGTGTATGTGGAATGTTTCCTTCTGGAGTTATACTTAAAATACTAAAAAAATGTGATTTCTCACAAAATTTGATCTTTGACCTTGGTTGCCATGGCAACCATATATTTTGGTAGCATTAGACACGTTCATCATATGTGTGCAGTTTTGTGTATGTGGAATGTTTCCTTCTGGAGTTATACTTAAAATACTAAAAAAATGTGATTTCTCACAAAAATTGATCTTTGACCTTGGTTGCCATGGCAACCATATATTTTGGTAGCATTAGACACGTTCATCATATGTGTGAAGTTTCATGTATGTGGAATGTTTCCTTCTGGAGTTATACTTAAAATACTAAAAAAATGTGATTTCTCACAAAAATTGATCTTTGACCTTGGTTGCCATGGCAACCATATATTTTGGTAGCATTAGACACGTTCAGCATATGTGCAAAGTTTCATGTATGTGGAATATTTCCTTCTGGAATTATACTAAAAATACTAAAAAACCGTGAATTTTCCCAAAAATTGAATTTGACCTCTGACCTTTGACCTTTTCTGCCGAAAGTCACTTAGACACAAGTTTACACTCTGGGGTACCTACCCACCAAATTTCAAAAGAATCGGTCAGGCCCACAAGGAGGAGTTCATGGAACACTTTTTTCACATTTTTTCGCTTAAAATGTTAATATCACGTGACTTTTGACCTTGGTTGCCATGGCAACCATATATTTTTGTAGTGCCAGACACTATTATTTTATGTGTGAAGTTTCAGGTTCATGGGATGTTTTTTCTTGGAGTTATTATAAAAAGAGTGATTTTCACATAATTTGACCTTTGACCTCTGACCTTTGACCTTTACTTCCGGGAGTCGATGTAGAACTGGGGTTCCACCTAGGGCACCTTCCCACCAAATTTGAAGAAAATCGGCTTTACCGTTTTGGAGATATTAAGAAAACAAAATTGGACACACACACACACTCACACACACGCACACTCACACACACACGCACACACACACCCACACACACACACATACATGTAAAAGGTGTCAATCGGGGACATATGTTTTTAACAGTGAAAATGTGGATATCCCCACTTGCTGTGTATCCACACTTGACTAGGGAAAAAAACGCTCATGTCCCCGATTTACACGTACAACACAGATACACACACACTCATGCACCAACCCATGATGTGTGTCCTACTGATAGGTTCACAACATGTAAAATGGGGAAAACGCCAAAAATGCTCAAACTTACTGAGACACATCATTGAAAGGTGCAAAATCCATTTTCATGGCAAATTTTGCATTAGGAAATTGGGGATATCCCCACTTGCAGGTGTATCCACACTTGCCCGGGGAAAAAAACGCTCATGTCCCCGATTTACATCTTTTACATACGCACACACACACACACACACGGACACGTTTTGACCCCTCCCTCTGTTATGGACTTTTGGTCACCCTGGGGTACCCCACCATGGGTTAGGACTTTAGACTAGTAACTTGTGAAAATTAACTGTTACCATGGCAACGGTTTCTATTTCAGCTGATATTGCCGTATATAGCCCAACAGGCAAAGTAACTACAATATCTCATCCTCCTCACGGAGCGATGAGATAATAATGCTCCGCTTTATCATGGGCACCTGACTTTGGTTAAAACATTTAGTTGCAAATAATCGTCCCGTGACAAATCACGCTGGCCCTGTGTTCTAATTGACGTCTTCATAGTTCAGAGCTAATGAACCAGTTTAGGCTTGTCAAGTGATAACTATCTTTCAAAGGTTACATATTGTTTCATTCTGTCTGATTATTGTTCGTTAACCAACCTAACAGCTTCACCTAGGTTAATGTTTCATCTTTATACGGTTTATTTACACCGAATGACGCAAATACGTAACATAGTGCAGTTGCGTTTAATCTGAGAGGTCTAATATCACCTCCCTGGTTTAATTGGTAGGACATTTGGTGATGACATTTAGTGTCTATGAGTGTGAAACTGGGTTGTATTAAGTCAGAGGTCTCTCCCTACGGAGGAAGGGTTCTAGTAGGTGAACAGAAATATGAAATGTGTAATACAACGAAGGGGTATAAGGCATGTTTCCGCTCGGGTCCATTAAGGTTTATTCAATGGCGTGGACTTGCTGAAAGTCATGTGTAACTTCTTGACACAACGTCACTCTTTTGTTTTTCACCTTATAGACTACAACCTTCATTTTCAATGTTATCCTTTATATTTCTTTAACATTGAAAAGGTTTTGCTTGAAATAAATCTTCCCTCCTAATTGATCTTGTCTTCCGTTTGCACTTTTCTTTTGAATGTGTACGATTATGACATGACAAGGCCCTAACATGAATGTACCGAGGGTACGTCTATGGAGCTTGTACAGAACCTATCCCTGGAAATTGGCAGGGAAATACAACTCTGAAATGAGATTTGCCTGATTCCAATGGCTTGCCAATCATGACTAGAACAGCGAAATATTACGCATTTAGTTACCAATGGTTTTCAAAGAACATTTCGCAGAATAGGAAGCTCGGTCTGGTGAATTTCCCCGCCCACCCCTCTATCCGTGCCTAAAACCATATTTACAGGAGACATAATTTAACAAAGAAAATCTGTATGAAATTTGTCCTTTTCATGTACTCTTTTAATGTCTTGATTTCTAGTCAAAATGTTCTTTTTTAACTTAAAATCAATTCAGACCGTACTGAAAGTGCTCATGCGGTCCTAAGGGCGGTGTTTGAGAATTAACATTCCAGACCTGTAAGTTGCATCGGAAGAGCCTGAATTTTCCGATTTCATTCCTTACAAATGTAAGCCTGTAATAAAAAGAGTAAATCTGAAGAATGTGTTCAGTAAACTGCACGTTCAGATGATAATTATTCGCAATCGGTCATGGGTGGGTGGATCAAGTATGTGGATGAAAGGGGATCGTTATATGCGTATATGATATTATTTGTAGTGCAAAATGCCGGAGAACAACTTGTATTTTTCGAGAACATTGCCATTTTTCTTTTCAAAAATCGACTTTTTCAAAAATCTACCCTCGGAAAGGTTCTACCGGAACTCAGCCAGGGTGGCGCTGTGGCCTGTATCCTCCATCTCGTACAACTCAGCGGGGTTCGTCAGGGCGAGAAATTTACATAGTGCTTCTATACTGAAGGGCCTCTGGAGAGTTCCCCGGCAAAGTTGGGGAAAAAGGAAACGATAACTGGGTCCCAGGGTCCCGAGGGCCTCCCCTACGTGAACATCATAATAAGAATAATAAAACTGACATCATTTTAGTGCCTTTCTTTCTGATTGTTTGCTTTTCAAGAAGAGTAACTTTCATGTAGGGTTTGTAAATCTCAAGACTACCGTTTCTCACAGAAGAATTTATAGACTGCTGGTTCATGGCAAACCTCATCATTTAATGATTTTCAGTGTATGTATGTTATATCTAAGTCGGCCGGTTAGCACTGTGAATGCGACGTGATATCTGCGTGATTTGATTACTAGACTCACAAACCGCATTTCCAGCTAACTGTCGTGATTTTATATATCTGCTTCAGTACTAGATGTAAATTGTCAAATGTTGGATAGAGGGGACCGGGTTTTCTCGAAATTTCTGCAACTCACTATTTCCGAATTTGCTGATAAACCGTCCCTTAGAGAATAGCTCAGCTTTGAAAAAGGGCACATCAGAAAATTTGAGTCCGGACGTCGCCGACCCCCGGCCGTAGATTCGCCCATGCAATGAAACCTATTTACCGTCACCGATTAGCAAAAAGTAACAGTTTGCGGAAATTTTCAAAGGAATGATAGGAAAGGAAAAATAATGTTCTCGTTAGCATCGGCTCTAGGATTGGGTAATAAAATGTAGCTGTCCATGTTAGTTCCAAGAAATAAATCACGATGACATCTATGCCTAATTGATCTATTCATAAGTCACAGCTAATGATTCAGTCCACGCTTGTTATTCTTTTTCTTGCAAAGGATGCATTTTTTTTCATTATGTCTGTTTATTGTTATACATTACACCTAGTTTAATGTTTCGCCTCTATACGTTTCATTTAAAAAGGAAGACGTAACATGTGACGTTGAAGCTGTTGAGTATAAGAGGTATAGGGCGATATACGATGATTGTTAGTGTGTATGAGGATAAACAAGGTCCTACGTATGTCCTTGGCCTCTTACTGCTGGAGAAAGGGGCGGCCAGACGAACAGAAATACTAAGTATACGATAATCAATATATAGGAGCAATATGAAGAAACATTTGGTTTATTAATTGACGTTGCTAAAAGTCACGTGTAACTTACGGAGTCCGATAATAATCCAGTAGCATATTTTGTTTTTATTTTATACTCAGAACAAACAAAATACCGTATCAGATATCCTTTGAAGCGTCAGTTTTATCCAAAGAAGCACATGACAACCCCGGGCAGATCCCTCCTAGAAGGAGCTTGTATACAAACGATAGTGTTTCTCTGGATGATAAACAGCGTGGATTTAAATTAAAATCAAAGTTAACAGTCCCCCAACAATTTACACAATTGGTTCGTTTGCACATTCATGACAGTAGTCACTCTGCTTGCATTACTGTATTATTGAAAGTAGTGTTCAAGACCCCAACGGTAAAGAATTCACAGCCTTGTTTTGTGTATGTGGCCAGGATATGACATCGTCAAGACGGAAAAAGGGTACAGTTCAAAGTCAAAATGCTATGAAAATATTGCTGGGATCTTTCACTGCCCCACCACCCCCTGCAAATGTTCAAAAGCATATAAACATTGAAACTGAAGGTGTAAAATAAGGATAACAAGTATTACAATGGAAAATGATTAAAATGTATGCTACGACAAGCTTCCGACAAACCTCATACCAGACTTACATCATAATAGGCTATCGTTTGATAGCCACTACAAACTGACAAAAGAAAACGTCGGTTACATGAAAAGCGAGCTTCTCGAGGATTTCGTTATGTTAATAATTATTCGCATACCAACAGTTAGTAACTCTAGAAATAGCTGCAAGAAGGTACAAGGGCATCACACTAACAAAGCAAGTTTACTTCAACAAAGTTTCTTGTTGGCAAACAAGATTTTTGATAATACATTGCATACGGACCTCACAGACCAATATAACAGTGTTATAACAAAAACCCACATTTAGCTCTTGTTTGCAGCTTGTGTTTGTGAGACTTTGTCCTCACTTTGTGACGGGTGTTTTTGACCTTTGTAAGACCGACTGTAAAGTGGTATTGTACGTAAGGGAAATTATGGCACATTTTCATTAACTGAGGCTGGAATTAGGGCGTGTTTTGGCATATGAGAACTACTTGAAAAAGTCCCGTTGAAAATAATATCGAGAAAGAAGACTAATCCTGTGTTGCAGTTTTTTATTTAATCGAATTTGTTTATAGATTGTAGTTGAAAGTCATCAAAGTTTTTAGCATAACAATTTGAGTAAGTGAAGGCTCTCAAAATTCGTAGCATTTTTTGTTTTTCTTTAAGTTTTAATTTCCTCTTAATAAATGAAGTGGAATGAAAACAGTGCTATTGACAAGCACTATTTAGAGAAATTAGTAGAACATAAGTATCACACTTGATAACAGGATTTAAGAATTTAACAAAATTATATTTTCTCTCCACGTGAAGCTACTTAACTGGTTTGGAGAGAAATGCACCATCACTAAAGTTTGTAATGCTGTAAAATAACTGAGGGTAAACGTAACCCTTCGTTAGATTTTACTTTCTACTAGACGACGAGGAAACTGTACGTTGTATTCCAATTAATGACTCAATTTGGAAAGGACCACCCTTAGTATGATCAATATTATAACAATATTTTTGGCATGATATTAACTGACATGGCTGAACATGAAAGTTGCAAATACACCACCAGGAAGAGTGGAAGTTTATTACTTACTTGTAAGGTGGTTTTGCTATTGCTTGGTGGCAAAGAGGACCTGCAGAGGGGGCCTGTAGACAAGTACAGTACTGGAACAGCGAGAGTGGATGCAAGGTTGCTTTCAAAAAGCAAACTATTTTTTATTTGGAGGGGAGATAATACAACATGATTCCAGACAATGGGATCTTTTTACTTCAGAGGGACGGAAATTCTTCTAAGGAGGTCGACCGCCCCTCAACCCTCCTTTATTTTTGGTTTTCAAAAACGGATTTTTGGCCAGCCAAGTGAACAAAATTTTAGTAACTGCCTGGACCTAATGACGTCTTAAGTACAGAAAAGCATTCCATAGGTGTTAAGCGTGCATACGCAGGCAATGGTTGTCCTATCAAAATTCTCGTCCAAGAGGATATACAGTGCTATGAAAGTAAACAGTGTTCAACTCTGAGCTATGTCCGCCATTGATCAGGAAGAGCAAGGGACATGGGCGTAGATCCGGGGGATAGGGGGATATATCCCCCAACATTTGACTGGGGGGGTGGCCCATGTTACAGTCTACAGATACGTGTATGCTGGAAAAAAACATTTGATTCTTCATTTTCTTCAATCTCTGCTTCATTTTCTATCACAAATGTTTTTCAAATTATCAGAATTTTAGCAAATGCTTCGCAAACTATCAAATTTTTTGCACGCTCCGCGCGCTTCAAACCTTGAGTCAGTGTTATTCTTATTATCAATATCTTCCGATACCAACTTTCGGAGAAGCACAGCAACAAAATGTTGAAAGTTTACGGAATTAATTAACAGGTAAAAGACTGGCTTATGGCAGTGGCATGTAGGTTTGTTGGGCAATTGAAAGGGTCTCGATGCAGAGCCTGAATGCAGGTTTCGGCGCGCTTCTCGTGCATTCGTCACGGTTTGCACTCCATGTCATGACCATTATTAAGGTAATAATGCATGAAACTATTCTGATCACAACACTCTTCGAAGAACAGAGAAACATCTCCAAACATCTGCGGGGACCTCGCATCAATATGGGATCTTTCAATCTAATATATAGCATGATGTACCTTTACTCTCCCTCCCTCCCATTCCCCATTGCTGGAAGCTGTTCGTCTGCATTTTCGTTCAAATTAAGTAGAAATAAGACAGTTGTAAAGTGTTCGGCGTCATACTCGATATTATCATTTGGATGTCAGGTAGTACGCATTATGTCATTGCCCCCATTTGATATGGTTAATGCAGAGCTTCCAGGTGGTCCTATACAGGTATCTGCTAGCCTTGGATGCCCTTTCATAATGCACAATGAAGGAAAGGAAATATTTCGTAATAGTCCAAGAATGTTTATGTGGACTCCACGCACCTATTTTTGTGTAAAAACTTTTCCCCCAATGAAAAGCAGTAAAATAGACAAAGGGGAGGAGGCTTCAGGAGGTTTGTTAACAATGTATCTATCTCTTAATTGGCAACATATTCTCCTCTTTTCTACCTTACCAAAAATTAGCATTCACTAAATTATGGACATTTTCCAGCCATATATGGTCAGTTCCAAACATCCCAAAGATAGTACCCTTTTGAGTCTAAAAGATCTTAAATTAACAAAAATTTCTTAAAGGGGAACGGGACCTCTTTCCCAGGATGGCACCTTTATGTAGCAACAAACGAAAGATCAAAACTGCTGTATACAAATGCCGGGACGCATCAAAAATAAAGGTGCAATTTATGCAGACTTGGGGGAACTAAGGTATTATTACGTCATCATCTATGGTGCCGCCCAGTCACAAAAAACCTGACGGCGCCACTGATCTCAAGCCAACTTGCAGGTCTTGTAATGATCTCCGAATTCAAAATCCAGTTGTCTTGGATGACCCGATAAGTTGATCCTGCCTTTTTAAGCTTAACAGAATATTGTTGCTCTTGTACAATTTCAATCCAGTGCAGCTTATCAATGAGTTTTGTGCTCAAAATAGCAT
The DNA here is from genome assembly GCA_029531755.1 of Holothuria leucospilota. Classification (NCBI taxonomy): domain Eukaryota; kingdom Metazoa; phylum Echinodermata; class Holothuroidea; order Aspidochirotida; family Holothuriidae; genus Holothuria; species Holothuria leucospilota. Next base: position 40,957 of record JAIZAY010000090.1, read on the forward strand.
TTCCTAAATGTATAAATATACCAATACCCAAGAACATTACCTCAGTCTGAAATTTACCTCTTAAAACAGTCTTCCTGACACTTCTAAGATATTAAAACCCAGGAGATTCCGGGGGCTTTGCCCCCCTGGACTCCACCGGGGGCCCTAAGACGGGCTCCTGGACTCCACCCGTCATGGGCGTCGCGCTCGCCGTGCACGTTTCGCGTGCACATGTTGTAGATTTGCGACAATTCCCCTCCCCCCCAAAAAAAAAGTTCAAAAGAAATAGGGATAACTATATACGGTTGTTAGCTTTGTAACGCGTGACAATGTGAAAACATGACTGTCTTTTTATTCTATTTTTACGCGCTATAAAGCTCTCAAAGCCATATATGGTTTCCTTAACTCTTCTAACGCAAAGTTGAATAACAGTGTTCCAATTTGTTGCTTTAGCGCTATAGTGAAAATTAAATCAGTCTTGAACCAGCCTTAAGGAAATTCGCATATTTCTGAAAAAGGTTACGACTTGTCTATAGATGAATGTTAGTGAACTTACCTTTGTATAATTTTTCGTAGATTTGGTGGTATGTTCCTTGTATTACTACCGCAGTCGTATGACGACAAAGACGTCCTGGCAAGACTTCATAAAAAGAGCTGTAAAGGTGAGTCATACTTTGTGTTATATTATCCTGTAATATTGCTATCACGTGCTCTAGCAAAGTATTTACTTTATGATGTACGCGCATTGTACACTTCTAAATTACGGTATTACTGACTAGGATGTTTAATACAATAAACACGTCAGCATCGAAAGGCAGACAATAAGGCAGTTAGAAACGAGTTACAGTAACAGTGATAGTATAATGCTGTTTAAAATGATAGTTACATCAGTACCGTAGAAACACAGGTGTCACAAAATATAGTTGAAAGTAAAGGGGGGGGGGGTCATCTTAACGAATTTTCCAACCTTTTTAAAAAGTTTGGTCACACTAAGGGTGGGGAAGAAAAATCTGTATACTACTTTCTTAGTGATACCTGTATAGGCTGTAATTAGGGAAAGTGGAATGGCATACAGTCCCATAGTTATTTTTTCACGTGATCGGTGTGATAACATTGTTACGGGATAGAAGGGGCATAAATCGAATTCCGGCAGACAGATTTGGGGTTGTGAGTATGCAAAATAGAAGATAGGTTAAGATCAGAATTGAGATATTATTGACTACGTATTGAATTGTATCTAACTTTCGTGTAAGTCATGTAAATATGTACAAGGATAACAACATGTAATCAAATCTTAAAGCGTCACATTAAGTATAAATTAACTTAATACCTTAAGCCGATCAACCGTGGTCAGTGTAACCTGAGGCTGGTAGTCAGTGACGTAGAATTCATAGTGCGGCGTGAAGGGTAGTTACTGAGACTCCGAAAATCGGGTCACAAATTAGGGAGAAGACTATTAAAACGACGTCCACTTACAGTCTAGGAATGATTGCGAAGATGTTCACAATAGTAATATAATTGTTAAGATGAGTAGTAAGATGTTGAGACTACAGGCGGGTGTATAATTGACAGAATACCAGTAGGAGTAGTAACGTTGAAGTGCGAAGATACCCGGAGGTCACTTCAACAACGTCACAGTGGATAAAGTAGAAGGGGTACTGAAGCCAAAACCCTTAAAAATCCACACAAAATAATAGAAAGTGGATATTCATACAGCTGGATTCAGTCTCTTTACTAGAAATCCACAAGGAGGAAGAGAGAGTGGATATTGATAATGGCGAAGCCACGGTGATTTAACGTAAAGTGGAATTAATTGTGAGGGAAGCTTATGATCACTAGGAAGTGCAATTTTTACACTTTTTGTCACCCCTGTGTAAAAGTACACCTTTTTAGTGTACTTTTACACCTTTTCTACACTTACAAGGAAACAGGCAATATGCAAGCTTTGCCTTGGAATCCAGAATTGTTCACAAATTTTTCACTTTTAATGCAATACCCTTTCAATATTCACTACTCTCTAGTATGATGGATGAAGCCATGGGCCAGGCAAAAATACACTTATTTTGACCTCCCTGATCCTACTTTTACACTTCTGTCATATTCAGTACCAGTGAGTGAGTTATTGGTACAAACTCCAGCAAAGTTTCAGCTGTCTGCAGAATTATGATGATAAGGACATAAAAGCTTGATAACTTGTCCCAGAGGATCCGTTGCTGAGCAACAACTAGATTTTTTACTGGAATGGCATAGATTTGGTTTGCGTTTATTGTGAATACTAACCAGAGTTTGGAAGAGGCGGTATGGGCCTATAGTCTATACTGGATTTTGCATTAAAAAGGGAACTCACGTTATACTAATAGTGACTCCAACACAGTGTGTTTTGTCACTCACTTCACTCTTCAGGACTTACTTTTAATTATTCTGTGAGGGATCTTTAATTGTTTGAGTCATATGGCTGCTTATATTGGAGTAAAGTGATGGTAAGAAAGCTGTACAGGCTAGACCACTGGTTTCTTGAACAAGACTTTTAACTAAGTAAATGTTTAACTTTAGGCATGTTTAGATTGATAATTGTGGAATGCACACATTGATGATATATTTATATGCCTAAGTATTTTGACATTCCAGATGACAATTGTAAGAGTTGCGGATCTCGAGGTCACACACCTCTCAATACTGTTGGTAGATTTTATCAAATTGCGTTATTGATGATACTAAATTGATACCAGTGGCGTAGCTACAGGGGGGGGGGGCAGAGGGGGCGGTCGCCACCCCCCCTCGCTCGGAAATTTAGAAAATTCGGAAATTTTCAAATATACCAAACATAGCTAAACATTTCCGAAAAAGGGGTAAATTTCCGAAAAGGGGTAAAACTTTCCGAAAAATATAGCAAAATGTAGTGAAATATATCAATTTTTCCTTTGCCTCGCCGCACTCGGCTAAACCTTATATTTCGGAAACTAAGTGTGTGGGGGCGGGTAGGGTGGACTGCCAAACGGTGCCAGAAGCAATCCCCTTAACGGCGTGGGGTCCAGGGGCCCGCCGTAGAGCCCTGGTGGGGTCCAGGGGCAGAACCACAAAAATCACAATTTGATTTTTACCAATTACATTCTTACTCGACCCGTATGCTAACAGTGAGCCGAGATTGATAATGTAGAGGGCTTGAGGAAATAGGGGAATGGATTATTTTTAGGGTTTCCGGGGCTTCGAAAGATTTGGAGACCTAAAACCCAGACTCAGGTCCGTGCGAAGTGCCCTGAAAAAAAATCACATTTTTAGACTTTTAGCGATATGAGTTATACAAACTGAAAGCTAAGAAAGTATCCTCTAGGAGAGGGTCTTGCACCCCCTCCCCATACTCTCCCTTCAATAAGCGCCTGTCTCATATGACAGTACCAAAAATGGCACTGCTTCACAACTTGGAACTAAACAATCTTCAGAAAGTCGGTAAATTTTGCACAGATCGATGGTGATAAAAATTTTGCTTTGAAAATTTCGGGGGAGGGGGGGGTCATTGGTGGTTTCAGTGATAATGGAAGAGCTTGTGCGGAGCTATAACAAGCGAGATGTTCTACAGGAGGTAGCCCCGAATCCCGAAACTGTTAATAAAACAGATGCGCAAGAAGCGCGCCGAAGAAAACAGGGTGAGCGTTGAGACAGCTATTAAGACATTTAATTGTAGCGTAGGCTAAAGATTGATTTTCTTTAGTTTTTAATGCAGCATTGCTCATTACAGAAACACTTTTCATCCTTTCTCCAGGTGTTTGCTCTTTCCATAGGGCAGGATATAAAGACCTAGCTAGATCCTGCTCTATGCATATGGTTGTGTCTTTCATACTTCATATTCGTCAATGGTCTGGGACAAGTCCCCTTGAACTTTTTTATTAGTGTGAAAAATAAGGTACTGTCGATTTTGAAGTTTAAAGAGTATGTGATACTTCAAAAAATCAATGAAATGTTTTATGGGTAGTTTTACGTGGACACGGCCAAGGGCATCGGTAGTTAAAGGGCCAAAAAGTAATTTTCATTGGAGACTGCATCTTGGGAAGCTGTGGTGGGCGAAGCATTTAGTTTCGAGCGCCGAAAGATGCGAAGCCGAAAGCTGGGGACTCCGTGTAATTTTTTTGTTCAATTTGACGGCTTTTGCGGCCATTCTGGACCATTTCTTGAGAAAATCCTGCTTTCCCCAGATGTAATTTGCTAGATGTAAATGCTAATGACATACTTTTCTGAATGATCGCAACCTTATGATAGTAAATGTCAGTCAATTTGCTGAGGATGGTGGGTAGTTAATGGGGAAGATGAACTGCGAAAGGTGTTGTGAGGGTTTTGGAAATAGTAATTTACTCAGCTGGCATACAGGAAGTAATAACAAGGCAATTTCACCAAAGTTTTCCTAGGCACAGCAGTACAATGCTACTAGTAAGACATCAATTTACATTAAGCTCATGCGAAGCACACAGAAAAATTAATCGAGAATTGTAATTCCCTATTCATAGGTTGGGTTTGGAAATTTGCTTGCAGGGACTGTGCCAGACAAAATTTTCAGTTCTATTAGTCAGTTTTCTCTGTCTCCGGGGGGGGGGGGGGTGCTCGCGAAGTGCGCTAAACAAAAAAAAAATCCTGTCATTTTTATGGTATTTGATATAACTATTATCCTTCATTTTACAATGCAAAATTTAATTATACGCTTATAGACATGATAATACTCTTATGATTCTCTGGCCTCTCTTCCTTCTGCATATTTTCTTTATTATTTTTTAAGATCTGCCCCCCGTATTCCCGTTTATGTTATAATCGCTTTTTATCCATTTCTGTTTTTACTGGTTTCGGGGGACCTATTTAGCGGCCTACCGGACAACACCTACTCTGCAGCCCACAAGTGGATTGTAGCTCACCAGTTTGGAAACGCTTTAGCACAGTGTTTCCCAACATTTTGTAACTAAACGTCCCTTTCACCAAATGAGGATGAGCAAATGCCCCCCCCCCTTGTCTATAGATTAATATTGCTATGGATGAAACGACGATAATAAAACAAAACATGCTGAAATAAAAGGGTAGACCTACCGTGACATACATCGTTTTTACGTGTGGGTTCGACCCATGGTAGCAAATCAGCAATGGGGGACTTAAGAAACTGACATCCTGTTGAGATGGCGACTCTTTAACCCACGGTTAACAAAAGCTGGAAGGCTTGATTGCGGTCAAGAGAGGAGAAACGTCTTTGGTATTTTAACTGACTTTACCAGGGCCCCATCGAGTTGTGGACTGTTCCCCAAAATGAGGCCAAAGGTCAACATCCCAGTGGGCAACTGGGGGATTCGCCCCCGGAAGCTGTGAAGTATTTACAATATTGTTGACACGAGAATGACGTACTGTCAGTCAAATTTTGGTTATCTTCTGATTACCTAATAACCTTAAATACAAACTACTGTAAAAAGATTGCAAAATCAGCCTTAGCCCAGTTTGTATTTCAATAATAAATAATGGGAGCTCCCTTTGATGCTGAAAGGGGCTTGTCCTGTCACAGGAGGACGAAGAATGGTAGGGGTGGCATGGGAAATTGACAGACGGTGCCAATCAAGCTTTCCAACAGGTAGAAATAACGAGAAAGCAGAAACTGGCGCACCGAAAAAACTGCGTTTTTGAAAACATTTGTAGTTTTACTTCATATTGCATTGCCATAGTTATCTATTTTGCTACAGTTACCTACAATTGTCACTTCTGTCAGTATGTCATGTTTATGGACTGCAAGGAAGAAAACTGCATTCAAGGTTGAATTTGCAGAACGATTTTTAGCTATGACCCCTTCGGTCACCGATTTCACTGTCACTGATGGGAATATGAGGGTCCTTGTAGGAAAAATTGAAATTAAACACCGTTACAGTAGATACGATTTTGTGGCATCTGGGAAGGGAATTGTAGACCCACTCAACTTGATGACTCCATTAATTCATCTCCTTTTTGTGCGAACCAATTTGAGAGTTCAGCTGGAGAAAAGCTTTTGGAATCTTGTAAAGCCTTGGTTTAAATTGAGTATCCCATTTTGTTTTTCAAAATGCCCCCCTGTCGCCCCCTTAGCGCTCATCGCCCCCTGATTTGTGAAAACCCTCGGGGGCGATAACACCTCCGGTTTGGAACCACTGCTTTAGCACATCATGTCCTTAACAGAAAGCCATGTAGGTTTTATTAAGTTGTTGGAAGAGGCCTTTTTTCACTTACGCAGGAATAGGCTTTCGGTTGGAAAATTGGGGCTTGGAAATTCCACCGGTACGTAGACAGTTCCTACTGCTGCTGCTGCACACCTATTTAACAACCACCTTTAATTTTACCAACACTGGGCCTGGGGGCGTGAAATGAGACACCCACCGTGTGGAATAAAGGTTGCACAGAGCCATATACACTGGATGAAAAATTGTGCCCTTCAGTCAATAAAAGATTACTCAGGTTAGGGCAATCACTCATGTTCCTATTTGTGCCAGTAAGCAGCAAAAACAGGTGTAACAGAAAATTTCACAGATTTGCTGCAACAGACCAGTTTCCACTGAGGTACAACCTACATGGGCTAGGCCATTAGCGGCTCGCCATAGGGGCACGGGGGGAACTTGCCCCCAAAATTTGCAAAGCATGGTCTCCAATTTTCAAAAAAAAAAAATAATAATAAACAAATAAACATGTAATTCGAGATGGGTTAGGCCCTCCCTTTTCCTTGACTCGGTTTAAAATTAAAGAAGTGAAATACTTTCCAATGCAATGCGAAGGTTAAACATCAATAAAGTGCTTTCAAAACGTCATTTTTTCGGCGCTCTTCGCGCGCGTTTTCTTTAGTTGCTTGTTTGCTAGTATATGTACTTCAGACATCACAAATGGACCTACCATTAGTGCGAGCTAAGGTAATGAAAATGATCATGTTGTGATATTTGTAATCTGATTAGATTAGGGATCATAATGTCATTTACAGAGAGTAACGGTAATGCTGGAGTTAAATCAGGGAGCTGCCTCTAGTGGCAGCTCCCTGGTTAAATGCCCATAATTTTGCAGACACTTCAGAGCTTTCGGGGTCATTAAATACACAACCAATTAGCCGTGTTGGTTATCATCCACGACTAAATGCAATTTTGCCCGGGTACCACCTGGCCAGATTAGCATAGTTATCTGTCTACAAAAAGTTGCTACGGGTACGTAGCCTAAACGTATCGTGTTTCCCATAGAAGGAGAGGTTTCCCTTCTCTTGTCCAAATTGACAACGCCGTTGGCCCACGAGCGGTCTTATGACTGTCAAATGGCATGTTATAAGCTAAAGGTTCTCCACCTCTGTGCTAAAGTATACCTTTCCGTTGATTTAAAATAACACACCAAACAGTCAATCTAAGCTCAGTGTAGTGAGACTTTTTGGCCTAGCTATTTGTATATAGGATGAGACGTCGTTCTGAGTTAGGGGAATTCCCCTCCCCCTTTAAAAATTTCGTTTCGGAGCGGTACTGAGATCCAAAATAGTGCTATCATTTCATCGTTTTCAAGTGTCTTCAATGCTCAAAATTTTCGTTAGCTTATGAAAACAATCCAGAAAAACAACATTTTATGGCTTCTTGGCAAAGCTGAAACATATTGTGACACAATGAAAGAAACAACAAAATATTCAAAGGTGGGGATCATTTTATACAAACGGATCAAGCCGCTTTGCCCATTTCACCTGCCTCTTACTCCCCCTATGGAGTAGCGATCGGCTGATATGGTTGTATTTTTATTTTTAAAGTGGTCAGCTCATGACTGACTGCCTGAAATGGTTTTTGAAGAGCCCTTGAAAACCACATGGGGCATCGCTGTCATACTTAATAATAATCATACTCCTATTATACTATCCGGAGCTGACCTATAATATTGCCGGAGGCGTGGGTCTTCCGAACCTCCCTGAATACGGACTTGAGTTTGCCCCCCCCCCAAACAAAATTTCTTAGGGCCGCCCATGGGCTAGGCTAAGAAACTTTGATTGAATGAAGTTAAACTGAAACAGTCAACGCGTAGGCCTTAATCTCAGAATTTTTATCAAAGTCAATTCCATAGGTGAGCAAAATCACAGTGATGTAAAGGAGGGATGAAAAAACTGCCCAGACCTAACAAAACGAGAAATTCTTCACCAGACCCACTCTGAAGTAGCACAGGCATTGACACATCTCTGGGAATTAAACGAGGGCAGTTACTTTTGCTGAAAATCGCAGGAACTCGGAACCACCACATGATCGGGGGGAGGCATGAATGCCCCCCAAAAAGTGAAGAAGTGAAGGGGCCAGGGGAGCTGGGAAGTCATGGGAAGGGATAAAAGTGCGTAGGCCTTAGCCCTTTGTCCATTCATAGCCTTTTCGTCAAAAATGTAGACCTTACTCCGATTTTTCTCTTACCAAATGAAAGTATTAAATTCTCATGAACACACTAGTATCTTCGGCCTTCATTTTCAAGGTCTTTGTTCTCAAGAGTTTTGTTCTTTTCTGTTTAATCTTTTCGTAGTTTTACGTTTGTGCGTACAGCATTCAACCGGAACAAATGTGTTATGTGAATCCAAAAACACTGAAAGAAATAATAATGTCACTCGATGTGGATATGCACGGTCTTTACAGTGAATGTACAGTCCAGTCCTATGATAGGCCTACCAAATTTACAGTTACATATTATGTAATGAACTGGTTTTATTGCTGTCTCAAGCTTTTGCATAATGGAAAAATAGCAAGCTAAACAGTAAATTTGCTTTCGGAGAGTATATGTTTTTCTTATAGAAGTGTTCAATAAAGACAACACTTTTTGCAAAGGTTGAAAACTTCTTGACCAGCAAATGGGGCTTGAAGGGCATTTGCCCCTACACCTCCCTCCTTCAAGGCATTTTCCTCTTTTCCCCAATTTGTTCATGTACAAAGGTATGGAGTACGGGAACAATGTGCTTGCGCAACTTTTTCCCCCTCCCGCCCCCTCCACTTTTGAACTCGTGGCTGCTCTGCTGCTAATCACAATAGTAAAACTTCCAACTTTTGATAAAAAGGAAGTTTTCCTCATATATGGCAACCAAGAGGTACTGATACAAACTGTGAAATGGCTTTAAATTATCCGATAGACAGTGAGGCAAAGTACGCTACGTTAAATTTGATATTACAGTGGCATATCAGGGGAGTGACGACGGGGCTAGGGCTCAAATTAACCCCCATGACACAAGAACGTAAAAATAATTCCCAAAATACCGGTTATAAGGAAACGTGTTGTATTTCCCTATTGTTTTGTATTTTTTGGGGGTTCAGTACTGAATAAGCTTTGCGTCCTTCAAATCTTCAACACTTTTCTGTAGTGTACCGTTGACTTAAAAATTCAACCAAGGGCCTCCGATGCGGGACCTGAAAGGTACGGGTTGCTGAAGCCCGAAAGGATTGTGAACAAAAAGTTTTAGGTGCATTTTGGGGTTCTGTTGAAGATAAATTGAAGATTTTTTTTAAGGAAAGTTCGAAAAGCTGGATTTCTGTTGAAAAAGGAGCCCTCCTTGTAAGGGTATAACCAAGAAATTCGTAGGGAAACTACGGTCACGAGTCGTCAAGAGAGATTCTAAATTTTCTCGTACTCAGATGTTCCTAAAGTCTAGTTTTCACAAATATATGTTACAAAGCTTGAAAAATGCTTTCAGATTGTCCAAATCCCATCTTCACAGGACATTCCTGAGCTAAGATATAAAATTTTGAAGCTCATTCACCTAAATTAAAATGGTAGATTGCACAAAAATTTGTGATGCCATTCTTGTCCTGCTCAAACTAACGTCTTTGTTTCCCTCTGTTTCTTCGAAAGCCACTACACCTTGTGCCAAAATGTGATAACTGTCTTATACTGTTTTAGGATTACCTGGCTATACATGCCCTCTCAGTACAACATGTATGCAATGAAAAAGTAAATGTTTCTAAGTCATATGAACATCTTCATTTCAAAAGTAAACAAATGCAGGTAATGTGAGTTGTACAACTTGAAGGACATCACAATTATTAATTACACAATCGACTTTTTTCAAAATTAAGTGAATAAATTTCAACATTTTTATATCTCAGCAACAGGGTAAGCTGTTAAAATGGGAATTGGATTAATAAACTTCATTTACCAGCCTCTTAAATATATATTCTTGTAATTCTAGGTAGGTTTAAGGTCCACTTTAGGCTCCCCGATGAAACTGAAATATTTTTCTAATGGGGAAGTCGTCCCCGACAGGGGGTTGTACCGGTGTACCCTCTCCTCCACCTGCACTCTACAGCATTAGAAAAACTTTGTTCCTTACAAATATGTTTAAAAAGATGTGGAATTTGAATTTAACATGTTCCAAAATGTAAGAAAAAGACGGTAGAACTTTGCATGATGTAATTTCGTATTAATCCTCCAGATTAACGCCTAGGCTATACAGAAGAACACTAATTGTACAGCCTTTGTTGAATATAGAAAAGGTGTTTGAAGCCTGTTGTAAAAACAAAATAGAACTGAAGATGAAAGCGCACCTGTTGAGTTTAAGTTTGTGTGGTTTTAGAAAAAGCTTGTTACAGTCTAAAAGTAAAGAATGTTTAGATACAACTTCAAGGTCTAAAATGTGCCATTTCCCCTCATGTGGAAGACATTTTGACGAAACATTTTCTTGAAAGGCCTACGCTACGTTTACGCTCCAACCGATGGCCGCTCCCTAGTGGCATTCAAAAAGCGCTAGGAAGAACCCCGCGCCTGGTACCAGCCTTCTAAGGGGCCATGCCACTGCTGAAAAATTCAATAAGTATAAATTTAAGTTCAGATCATGTATTACCCCAAAAGCTTAACCAAAAATAACACAATTTTGGATCTAAGAAAACCAGGGAGTTGTTAGGAAAGAGATACAACGTTCTTTAGACTCTTTGAAGCGATGTTCATTTCCGACATTAATCTTGTTTTTCTTCTCAAAATTCTTATCTCAATACCTAGATCAACTAGAGTCAGTGACGCATTGTCAACATGGCCTTGAGAACACACACTTCTTACGTTGAACTCATAAAATTTGCGTTGCCAGCCGTCATGCAAAAATGCAAAATTTTAACCTTTCGTTATTATTCGTCGCACTAAATATCATTTCATTTAAAGTCAGTTAAGAATTTCTTTTCGACTTACTATTTGAATATGTTTCTTAATGATGGAAAAATTTGCTAAAAACTAAAGAAATGTTAAGTCTTGAACAATGTTTTCAGCAGGTGACGTATTTAAATCGTGGGGGCACAATTGAAGTACATTATGTAACGTTTGTTGCCAGTCGTTTACATGAAAATCCTGATTAAAGTTTGTTCATTGGCGGAAACAAACCTTACTTCAAAGTATGTATAGACAATGGCCTTTGTCTCAGGATTACATGGAAAAGAAAGGAGGAGATCATCATTAAAAGGGTATAGTAAACAGAGACTTAACAATAGGAACAAAGAGACCTGTCAATCAAATGGTAGTGCCTGAAAAGAATTAAATCATTTTCAAGTACATATTGTCTGACAGATTTGTTCGTTGTATCTCCTTCCTAACAACTCCCTGGGAAAACTTAGTACAAGAAAAATTTCTCAAAGAGTAGAGGTGTCATCTTTTCAATGAGGCAACATCCCCGTCAATTACACCCTACCAAAATAGGAAAAATCACTAAACATATAAGTTCAATGCTTTACCTAAGTTAGCAATACTAAAAAAAAATAAAAATACAAAGTTGGCATCTGTGAGAGGAGGCCGTGCAATGCAGCATGCCTTTCTTATAATTATGCCAATGTAGTTGAAGCTACCAAGAATTTCCAAGTTTCCAAAGTCACTTTTACCATGGACTGTAATACTCTTCCAAAATGCTTGGTATATACCGAACTGTAGGTCCATGTTTGTAAAAGTATCAATAGTCAAATAAAACCATGTATGATACACAGCCCCTCTATGTACGGCATTTCGAGTACTTGCCTCCAAGTAACTATATTTATAAAACCCATTTTAATGTCAAATTATGAAGTGCTAATCTTCAAGTTGATTACTGTACAGACTGATCTGCTGCACATTGAAGAAATCCATTGCACATATGGCAAGACACAAAGTCAAGGTATAAGCCACATATATTAGTCCATAATAACTCCCTGGTCACCATTTTTACACCTTTTTTACACGAAGTGTCCCCTTAGTGTAAAAATGACACTTTCTAGTGGATGTGAGAGGAGAGTTGTGAAGAATTTTGCTCACATGGTAACTTGACTTTCGGCTGTAGCTTATCTTGGAAGCCTCTGGTTCGCGATGGGTGGGCTCGCTCCTCGCGTTGGTAAAGGGCCTGTAACGTCATGGGATAGTCCACAGTGCGCAAGACATGGCTGTCTCATATTAGCATAACATAGGTTACTTGTAAACATGATGAGATATAATACAATCATGGGATAGAATTCAGCATTGGATGGAATAAGCAATTCGATCTCGGCCTAAACAGATAATCCCATGATAACATGAAGTGGCAAGGTGGGGGTCAGTGCAAAAGAACCAGCGTGTTAAATGCAAAATATGAAGCATAAAGCGTCGAGCTTTGATTCTTAAAGAGGGCAGCAGAGGTATGACTGCACACATAAACAACTTTTAGATTCCTTTGTATTTCAGGGTACTTTTTTCATAGGCTATTCTAGACTTAACTGCTAAGTGGACCATTATATTAAAAATTTAAAGAAATTTCCAATTTTTAAAAAAAAATTTTTTTCCCAACCTTTGGGTTTTTTAAAAGGGGGTTTTTTAAAAAACCCCAAAAAAAAAAAAAATTTTTTTTTTTTTTTAAAAATTTTTTTAAAAAAATTGGGGCCAATTTTTTTGGGGGTTATTCCTTTACCCCCTTTTCCCCGGGGGGGGGGAAAGGGAAAAACCCCCTTTAAAAAAAATTTTTAACCCAAAAATTTTGGCCCTTTTTTTTTTAAAACCCCCCTTTTTTAAAATTTTTTTAAAAAGGGGGGGGAAAAGGGGAAAAAAATTTTTAAGGGGTTTTAATTTCCCCCCTTAAAAAAAAATTTTTTTTTGGGGGGGTTTTTTTCCTTTTGGGGGTTTTTTTTTTGGGGGGGAAAAAACCAAAGGGGGGGGTTTTTTTAAAAAAAAAAAAAAAGGGGGAAAAAAGGGGGGGAAAAGGCCCTTTTTTTTTTAAACCCCTTTTTAAAAAAAAACCCAAAAAGGGGGGGGGGGGCCCCCCGGGGTTTTTTAAAAAAAAAATTTTTTTTTTTAAAAAAAAAGGGGAAAAATTTTTTAAAAAAAAAATTTTTCTTTTTGGGGGTTTTTTTTTTTTTAGGATTTTTTTTTTTAAAATTAAATTTTTTTTTTAATTTTTTTTTTTTTTTTGGGTTTTTTTTTGGTTTTTTTTTTTTGTTTTTTTTTGGTGTTTTTGTTTTTAAAAAAAAAAGGGGGGGCCCCCCCTTTTTTAAAAAAAAAAAATTTTTTTTTTTAAAAAATTTTAGAAAAAAAAATTTAAATTTTTTTAAGGGCCCTTTAATCTTTTTTTTTTTTTTCCCCCAAAATTTGGAAACCCTTCTTCCCAAAAAAAATTTTTTTTTTAAAAACCCCTTTTTAAATTTTTAAAGGGGGTTAAGGGCCCCTTTTTTTTTCCCCCCCAAAAAAAAAAATTTCCCCTTTTTTTTTTAAAATTAAATTTTTTCCCTTTTTTTTCGGGTTTTCCCCGGGGCCCCCCAAAAAAAATTTAAAAAATGTTTTTTTTTTTTAAAAAAATTTAAAATTTTTTGGGGCCCCAAAAAAAATTTTTTTGGGGTTTTTTTTTTTTAAAAAAAAGGGGGGGGGGGAAAAAAGGGGGAAAATTAAAAATTTTTTTTGGCCCTTGGGGTTTTAAAAAAAGGGTTTTTTTTCCCAAAAATTTAAAAAAAAAAATTTTTTGGCCCCTTTAAAAAAAAACCCCCTTTTTCCCTTTTTTCCCCCCTTTTTAAAAAAATTTTTTTAAAAAACCCCCCTTTTTAAAAAAAAAAAGGGGGTTTTTTTTAAAAATTTTTTTTTTAAAAAAATTTTTTTTTTTTCCCTTTTAATTTTTTAAAAAAATTTTTTTAAAAAAATTTTTTTTTTGGGGGGGTTTTTTTTTTAAAAAAAAAAAAAAAAAAAAAAAAAAAAAATTTTTTAAAAAACATTTTTGGGGTTTTAAAAAAAAAGGGTTTTAAAAAAAAAATTCCCTTAATTTTTTTTGGGCCTTTTTTTTTTTAAATTTTTCCGAAAAATTTTTTTAAAGCCCTTTTTTAAAGGAAAGTTTTAAAATAAATAAAAAAAACCCTTTTTCCAAAAAAATTTAATTTTTTAAAGGGGGGGGTTGGGGTTTTTTTTTTGGGGGGTTTTTTTTTTGGGAACTTTTTTGGGGGGGGTTTTTTTTTGGGGGGGGTTTCAAAAAAAAATTTTTAAAAAAATTTTTTTTTTTTTAACTTTTCATAAATTTTTTTAAAAAAAAGGGGGGGGTTTTCCCAAAAAACCCCCCCCCCCCCGGGGGGGCCCCCCCCTTTTTTTTTAAATTTTTTTAAAGGCCGGGCCCCGGGGAACCCCAAAATTTTCCCAAAATTAAATTAAAAAAAAACCCTTTTTTTTTTAAAATTTTGGAAATTTTTTTGGGGGTTTTTAAAAAAATTTTTTAAAAAAATTTAAAAAACCCCCCCCTTTCCCGGGGGGAAAAAAAAAAAAGGGGGGAAAAAAAGGGGGGTTTCCCAAAAATTTTCCAAAATTTTTTTTTTTTTGGTTTAAAAAAAATTTTTAAAAAATTTTTTAAAAAAACCCCCGGGAAAAAAAAAACCAAAAACCCCCAAAAAAAAAAAAAAAAAAAAAAAACCCAAAAAAAAACCTTTTGGGGGTTTGGGGAAAAAAAACAAAAAAATTAAAAATTTTAAAAAAAAAAAAACCCCCAAAAAAAAATTTTGGGGGGGCCCCCGGGGGGGGTTTTAAAAATTGGGGGAAAAAGGAAAAAAAAATTTTTGGGGGGGTTTTGGAATTTTTTTTTTTTTGGGGGGGATAAGGCTTAAAATTTGGGGGGGGGGGGTTTTTAAAATTTTGGGGACGGGGGGGGGGGGGAAAAAAACCTTTTTTTTTGGGGGGGGGGGGTTTTAAAAACAAAAAAAAAATTTTTTTAAAAAAGGGGGGAACGGTTTAAAAAAAATTTTTTTTTCCCGGGGGGAAAAAAAATTTTTTTTTTTTTAAAAAAAAAAGGTTTTAACCAAAAAGGGGAAAAAAAAAAATTAAAAAAATTTTTTTTAAAAAATTTTTTTTTAAAAAATTTTTTTTTAAAAAAAAATTTTTTTTAAAAGGGGTTTTTAAAATTTTTTAAAAAAGGGGGGGCCCCCCAAAAGGAAACGGTTAAAACCCCCCTTTTAAAACCCGGGTTAAAAAAAAAAACCCCCCAAAAAAAATTTCCCTTTTAGGAAAAAAAAAATTTATTTTTTTTTTTAAAAAAATTTTTTAAAAATTTTTAAAATTAAAGGCCCCCCAAAAAAAAATTTTAAAAGGGAAAAAAAAAAAAACCCAAAAAACCAAAAAAAAAATTTTTTTAAAAAAAAAAGGGTTTTTGGGGGGCCCCCCCCCCTTTTGGTTTTTTTTTTTTCCCCTTTGGGGGAAAAAAAAAAGGCGAAGGGGAAAAATTTTTTTTTTTTTTTAATAAATATAAAAAAAATTTTTTTTTAAAAAGTCGGGGGGTTTTTTTTTTAAACAAAAACCCCAAAAAAAAAAAAACCAAAAAAAATTTTCCCCTTTAAATTTTTTTTCCCCCCCTTTTTTTTTTCCCAAACTTCCCGGGAATTTTAAAAAAAATTTTTTTTTTTTGGAAAAAGGGGGGAAAAAACCTTTTTTTTTAAAAAAAATTTAAAAATAAATTTTTTTTTCCCCTTTAAATTTTTAAATTAAAAAATTTTAAAAAGGCCCCCCAAAAAAAAAAGGAAAAAAAAAAGGGGGTTTTTCCCCCCCCTTTTTTTTTTTTTTGGGTTTTTTCCCCCCCCCCAAAAAAATTTCAAACCAAAAAAAAGGGGGGGTTTTTTTTTTTTTAAAAAAATTTTACAAAAAAAAATTTTTTTATAAAAAAAAAAAAAAAAACCCCCCCAAAAATTGGGTACCCAAATTTTTTTCCCCGGAAAAAAAATTTTTCCCCCAAACTGCGCCCTTTTTAAAATTTTTTTTAAAACCCCTTTCCAAAAAACGGGGGGTTTTAAAAATTTAAAAAAATTTTTTTAAACCCCCCCCCCTTTTTTTTAAAACCCAAAAAAAACCCTAAAAAAAATTTTTTTTTTTTTTTTTGGGGGGAAAAGGGGGGTTAAAAATTTTTGGGGGGTTTTTTTTGGGGGAAAATTTTCGGAAAAAATTTTTAAAAAAAAAAAAAAAAGGGGGGGGGGGTTTTTCTTTTGGGGGGAAAAGGGGGTTTTTTCCCCAAAGGGGGGGCCCGGGGGTTTTAAAAATTTTTGGGGGGGGTTTTTTTAAAAAAAAAAAAATTCCCCCCCTTTCCCCGGGGGGGGGGTTTTTAACCCCCGTTTTTTTTTTTCCCCCCTTTTTAAAAAAATTTTGGGAAAAAAAAAAAAAGGGGGGGTTTTTTAAAAAAAAAAAATTTGGGGTTTTTGGGGGTTTTTTTTTTAAAAAAGGAAAATTTTTTTTCCCCCCCTTTTTTTAAAGGGGGGGGCCTTGGAACCCTTTTTGGGGAAAAATTTCCCCCTTTTTTTTTTTTTGGGGGGGAAAAAAAAAATTTTAAAAAAATTTTGGAAAATTTTAATTTAAATATTTCCTTTTTTTAAATTTCCTTTTTTTTTCCCTTTTTTTAAAAATGAAATTTTTTTTTTTAAAAAAAAATTAAAAAAAAAAACCTTAAATTTTTTTAGCTTTTTTTAAAAATTTTTAAAAATGTTTTAAAAAAAATTTTTTAAAAAAAGAAAAAAAATTTTGGGGGGAAAAAAACCGGGGAAAAAAACCCCAAAAAATTTTTTTTGGGGGCCCCTTTTTTTCTTAAAAAGGGGGGGCCCCCCCCCCAAAAAAATTTTTCCAAAAAAATTTCCAAAAAATGGGGTTTGGGGGGGGAACCCAGGTTTCCCAAAAAACAAAGGGGGAAGGGAAAAAAGGAAAAATTTTTTCCCCTTTTTTGGGTTTTTTTGGGTTTTTTTTTTTTTTCCCCCCCCCCTTTTTTTAAAAAAACAGGGAAAAAAAAAAAAGGGCCCCTTTTCCCCCCCCTTTTTTTTTTAAAAAAAAATTTTTTTTTCCGGGAAAATTTTTTTTTCAATAAAAACTTTAAAAAAAAAGGAACAAAATTTTTTTTTTTTTAAAAATTTTTTTTTTTGAAAAAACGGGGGGAAAAATTTAAAAAAAAATTTTTAATTGGAATTTTTTAAAAAAATTTTTTTTTTTTTTAAACCCGTTTAAACCCCCCCTTTTTTTTAATTTTTTGGGCCCCCAACCCACCCCCCAAAAAATTTTTTGGGGGGGGGGGTTTTTAAAAAAATTTTCCCCCGGGGGGGGGGCCCCCCTTTTTGGGTTTTTTTTGGGGGTCCCCAAAAGGGGGGGAAAAAAACCCCCAAAAAAAAATTTTTAAAAAAAATTTTTTCCCCGGGGGAAAAAAAAAATTTTTTTTTTTTTTTAAAAATTTTTGGTTTTCCCCTTTTTTAAAAAAAAAAAAGGAATTTTTTTTTTTTTTAAAAAAAAAAAAAAAACCCCCCCCCCCAAAAAAAATCCCCCCCCTTTTTTTTTTTTTTAAAAATTTTTTTTTTTTTTTCCCCCTTTTTTTTTTGGCCCCCAAAAAAAAATTTTTTTTTGGGGGGGGGGAAAAACCCGGGAAAATTTTTTTTAAAATTTTTAAAGGGGGGGAAATTTTTAAAACCTTTTTTGGGGTTTTCCTTTTTTTTCCCCCCAAAAGGGGCCCCCCTTTTTTCCCCCCCCCCCCAAACCCCCTTTTAAAAAGGGGGTTTTGGATTATCTTTTTTAAAAAAATTTTAAAAAAAGGGGGGAAAAAAATTTTTTGGGTTTTTTTTTGGGCCCAAAAAAAAAAACAAATTTTTTTTTTTTTTTTTTTTAAATTTTTAAAAATTTTTCCCCCTTTTTTAAATTTTAAAATTTTTTCCCTTTTCTTTTTTGGGGGGCCCTTGTTTTGGGGGGGAAACCCCCAAAAGGGGGTTTTTTTTTTGTTTTTAATTTTTTTAAAAAAATTTTTTTTTTTTTTTTTAAAAAAGGCCCCCCAAAAACCCTTTTAAAAAATTTTTGAATTTTTTTTAAAAAATTTTTTTTTGGGTTTTTTAAAAAAGGGGGGGGGAAAGGGGGGGGGGGGAAAAAAAAAAACCCCTTTTTTTTTTTCCAAAAAAAATTTTTTTTTTTTTGGAAAAAAAAATTTTTTTGGGGAAAAAAAAAAAACAAATTTTCCCTTTAAAAATTTAAAAATTTTTTACCCCCTTTTCTTTGTTTTTTAAAAAAAAATTTTGGGGGAAAATTTTTTTCCAAAAAAACAAAAGGGGAAAAAAAAAAAAAATTTTTTTGGGGGAAAAAAACAAAAAATTTTTTCCCCCCCCGGGGAAAAAAACCAAAAATTTTTCCAAATTTTTCCCCTTTTTAAACCTTTTTAAAATTTGGTTTTGGGGGGAAAAAAAAAAAATTTTTTATGTTTTTTTAAAAAAAAAAAAATTTTTTTATTGGGTTTTTAAAATTAAAAATTTCCAACCCAAAAAAAAAATTTTTTTTTGGGGGTTTTTTTAAAAACCCCCCTTTAAAACCCAAAAAAAAGTTTTAAAACCAAAAACCCAAAAAAGGGTTAATTTTAAAAAAAAAAGGGGGGGGGGGAAAAAAAAAATTTTTTGGGGGGGGCCTTAAAATTTTTTGGGGGGAAAAAATTAAGGGGAAAAAAAAACCCCCTTTTTAAAAAAGGAAAATTTTTTTTTTTCCCTTTTTTTTTTTCCCCCCAAAAAAAACCCCCCCAAAAAAAAAACCCCCCCTTTTTTTGGGCCTTAAAAAAAAAAAGGGGGTTGGTTTTTTTTGGGGAAAAACCCCTTTTTTTTTCATGGCCCACCCAATTTTTTAAAAGGGGGGGGTTTCCCAAATTTGGGGTTTTTTTAAAAAACCCCCCCCTTTTTTTTAAAAAAAACCCCCAAAAAAAAATTTTTTGAAAAAAACCAAAAAACCCCAAAAAAAGGGGGTTTTTTTTTGGGGTTTTAAAAGGGGGAAAAAAAAAACCTTTTTTGGGGGGGCCCCCTTATTGGTTTTTTTTCCCCCCAACCCCCAAAAAAGGGGGGTTTTTTTTCCCCCAAAAGGCCACCCAAAACCCCAAAATTTGGGGTTTTTTTCCCCCTTTTAAAAAAATTTAAAAGGGGAAAAAAAAAATTTTTGTTTTTGGGGGTTTTTTTTTTTTTTTTTTTCGGTTTTAAAGGGGAATTAAAAAATTTGGGAAAATTTAAAAAAAAAAAAAAAAAAGGGGGGGGGGGGGGGGAAAAAAAATTTTTTTTTGGGGGAAAAAATTTTTTTTTTAAAAAAATAATTTTTTTTTTTTTTTTTTTTAAAATTTAACCCCCCGGGGGTTTTTTTTGGGTTTTTTAAATTTTGGGGGGCCCAAAATTTTAAAGGGGTTTTTTTTCGGCAATGACGCAGCTCCTTGCAGTGGCAAAACTTTCAAAACCCATTGGGTCCACTACGAACTCTGTCACACATAACAATATATGGTTGCACCCCTTGTTACACACGGACAGGACAAACTTCGTGATTTAAACCGTCTACGTACTATCTCGTACCTGCATTTCATGAAAGCTAGGGAGAAATTACCAAGAGAAAATTTTGCTTAAAATTTTGAGGACATCTCCACAAACCTGGGCTTGGCTAAGTCCCAAGAGAGCATTTACTATAACGCAAGGCGTAAAAGAGACTTCCTCTCCGATTGAATAGCACTAAATGACACAAACGGAAAAATATATCTATGAACATGACTTCATTGCTACAGTATACATAACGTGTGAATTGTAAAACTCCACGGGCCAACGTACTATTCATTCACCTCGAGTGCATAAGTAAACAGACTTTCTGATTGGCTTAAAGTTGATACACCTTCTATCACACCTACGGAATGGAATGTGCAGTATTTGGGAATTTTGCATAATAAGCCGATTCTCGACTCTGCTGCGTACTATCTAGACTACAACATGAAACACTACGTACAATAGGATTGAAAATACGGGTGAACTAAACTACGTATCAGCTTGTATGATAAGCTTTCTACGTTAGCATGAACAATGCAGTTATCGTGTGTTTTCAGGCAATACACTGTGCCTAATATACTACGAAAAACATTTCACACAATATCAAACCACGTATACAATATTGTAACTAAGCATACGGGGGGGGGGGGCATGGGATTGGGGGATTGCCTCACAACTAACCCTTAAAATGGAATTTGTAAACTTGACCGGAACCGTCGTCTTGAACTTTGGGTAAAAAACGGTAGCGAGGGCGAATCAATCGTTGGCTAGACAAGGTCTGCTGTATACGTTGGCTAAAATTACGAGTAAAAGTCTAAACGCTGGGTAATAACGGTTCGTCCGCTCACTTGTGCTCGCTCTCTCGCTTGTGCTCCAATAGTTGGCGAAAACTACGATGGCACGTATAAAAGCCAGATAAAAACGTTTGGTTGATTGGTTCAACTGCGTAACTATCTAAACGTTGGCTCAAATGCACCAGTGAACGTTGGCTAAAGTTGCGTGGCGTTTTTACGAGTGGGGTATGGGGACTAACAAAGAAGAAGGCAAAAACTAACGACAGCTGTGTGAGTGTTACTACTGGTGTATTTACTGCTACCATAAACTCACAAAAACAAGCTTACGTTCTTTGTTAAGCAAATTATCTTTGGCTCACATAACACTACATAACACTCTTTCCCCCTTTCTTCTTTCCTTTCCTTGTTTCCCTTTCCTCTTTTCCACTCTCCATCTCGATTTTTCTCTTCTCCTTCTCTTCAATTTGTCGAATGGATCCGTGAACGGAAAGTGTTACATCCCCAAAATCGCTAGCTACGCCCTTGCTTACAGAAGACGTTTGGGTCATGTGGTCTTTGAATCTACGGCGAAAAGACGCCGCTTTTGAAGTAAAACACGGTAACAAGTCATTGGCGTATTCCGTGACAAGATTATTTGTTGCTCTGTGGGACTCTTTGGTTAGACATTTTATTAAGTTTCTAGGATAAAAGTTGTTACTTACATAATTATATCTGGCCGTGGAATCTTAGAAAGTTGGATAATGCTGTAGCAAATGCTGGATAGAAGACATGCACATTATGCTTTCTTGGGATCTTGTAACCGCCCATCTGTGTTTAATTCATCAACGAATTTGCCATCTTTATGTTTCTCTTGCCTGTATTAAAATTTGCCGTAATTTTTCAAGTTGCTGTTGAGGTAGTAGCATCAGATAAAATCGAGTCTTCTGAATTTCTATGAGAATAAAAATCGTTTTGTGCCATGGTAAGAAAGTGTGATGCAACCGAAATTTGTCATAGCAGAGCCCCAACCCCCAAAAGCTTGTTGGTAGCCTTAGCTCGGACCCTCTGGACCCTTGGAGCCCATGCATTTTGTACATCTTGTCCACTGGCTTGCTCCTCCCTGGGAAAGGCGGTGGAAGACTCGGAATACAGATGGGGCGACCCGTACAGCCCATCGTACTCCAATATAAACATTGATGCCAAGGACTATAGTAGCCAATTGTGTAATCTATGCCCCCTTTTGAAGTGTTGTATGTGCGTCCCTCACCATGTAAGAATTCCTGGCTACGGGCTATGGAAGTGGGGAGGAGGGGGTTAAAGGGAGTACACGACACTTCTCTATTTTAAGCGGCAGACTGGTAGGCAGTACCTGAGGGGCCGGATTTACGAATATGGGGACCCTGGGCACGGACCTATGTCGGGGCCTCGGACAGCCATTTGGCTCTGTGAAAAAAAGAACTAATATGATAGATCGGGCTATGCGCGTACATCTGCTTCTACATATACAGACTTTTATATATATACAAGCCGTATAAATGTTCAACAATTTTAGGCTAAAAGCCAGATGTATCACCGCAGTGGCGAATCCAAGATTTGCCTGAGAAGGGGGGGGGGGGTTAGATTGTCAACAGCTACTGATGCAGGGTAGTGGCCTGACTCCTGAGGGTGAAGTTTTTATTTATTCATTTTTAGACAAAAAAACAAGGTGCAATTTGGTGAATTTTAGCTGTTGGAATTAATTAGTTTATATTATAGAGCCGTAATGAAAGTAACAAAATAACTGAAACTAAGCTGGACCTAGCCATACGGCGCCTGGGACGATTTTATTTCAGAACAAAATGCCAAAATTTTGCTCAGTCATATTGAGTAAAGTAGTACAAAACAAATGGAGGAGGGACTAAGATTTTTCGAAAAGGAGTAGGGTGGGGGTAAACTCTAGGACCAACTAGCATAAGACTTCATACGTGAATCTAGGGTTTGGGCCAAGAGGGACATTTTTGTGACTTCGGTAAGCAATGGAGAACAGTACGTAAGCGGAACGCCACCGATGGTTGGCGCGAAGCGCTTAAGGAAGTTTTGAATGGAAACAGCTCTTAGATCACCAGAATTGACACTTAATTCCCAGGCACTTTTTGAGTGAGTATGAAACGACATAGCAGGCTTGTATATAACTGATTTTTTGTTTTCATTTTTTTCTCGGTAGGCCAATAAGGGGTTTATGTGTGCTAACACTATTAACTAAGTGGGCGAGGAACGTGGGAAAATTTTCTGTCATGTTGTTTGTTTATAAAAGACAGTTGAACGCCGGGGAAGTTTATAACGATTAGAACTACATTTTTACGATTAGGATAATTCATAAAGAATACAAATATTGAACTTTTTTCTTCATTATACAAACAACAGGTCTAAAAACTCAGACCACGGCATTCTGAACATAGCCAAGGTTTTCGCCATTTTCAACGATGTCCAGTAGCGACAGTCATTCGCGACCAATTGAACATCATGGTTGGATTAAGATGTGCTTTGTGAACACAATATTCTTGACTCTCGGGATAGTCCGCCACACCAGGTTCATCCTTTTCCCCGACAGAAGGGGGGTGACTTGACAGGGTGTCTTACCCGGGCAGGACGCATGAAATTCCAACTACCAAATTAGTGATACCTGGCTGGAGTGAAAAAGGGAATTCGGTTTAATTCATTCATTCGTGTGAAAGTATCGATATTTCGAGCTGTATAATGATGTAGTCGTCTGCTTTTCTTTCGGTTTCATTCAGTTAATTTTCTGCCGGTATATTTAGTGTCAGAAAATTGTAGCTACTTCCTCGATAAAACTAAAAGTTAGCTAATTTATGAGCAATCTGAGAACAATTCTCACCTCTTCAAATTCGTCTGTGTTCACACCCTCCCACCAATGCACAGCATTTGGGGACTCATGTGTGGGGATATTTAAATTTCAGCTGGAAGGCGTCTCCCGATGACCCTAAAAAATATGATCACCTAGTTTGTGGGGGCCCCACACTAAGAGGGCCCCGACAAACTGCTGGCCCATGCTCAAATCCGGCCCTGCAGTACCTTCATTAACGCACAGAACTGAAGTTTGTGGTAAATAATATATGTATTCGCAGAGTGCTCGCGATTTCTTTCATTACCCCATGAATTCTTCTTCATTTCCCTATCCAAAGAATCTAGGAAAGAAACAAAAAACAGGTATGGCCAGTTTGCCCACAGAACAGCACATACTGTGTCAACTTACAAATTTTCTGCATCAGGGGGCCAAGACGGTTCCATGTAGGCCACCATTTTGTTATCATGTGAATCAATCTTCGTACATTAGTTGTTACCCGAAACTTGTTTCGCGAAAGGCGAAATTACAGGCAACGCACACGATAGACTGATACAATTGTTTCTCTATAAAAACAAACACTGTTTGCTTCGCGATACAGCGTTTAGTTAAACGATGTTTCTTGTTGTTTTGTCAGACCATTGGAAATATGCAAGATCTATTTTCTAATACTTATGTCTTATTTGTTAAACAAAAAATCAAACACATGTCGAATCATTCCCTTTTCAAATTACCATGTAGCATAAACAGAAAAAAGGATTGCTAACTTTGAGGTTTGCACACATGGATTGTAATACTCTTTAAATGAAACATTTTGATTAAGAGTAAGTCGCAACGGTATAAGTGACACACTTTTTATACGAACAAAATAGTTAATGACAGTGTAATCATTTGCATCAGAGCCGTAGCCTGGGCGAAATCTCTTGGGGGCAGTTCATGATAGGGTCCAGTAGCGTACCTAGGTCCAGTTGCCACCTAGGTGGATAATTCCTTAGTCACCCAGTGCTGTCCTCAGGAGGGTCTCAGGGGAGGGATCTAGGGGACCTGGGATTTATGTAAGGCCCTTAAATGCGGATTGTTGCTGAGAAATTCTCGTCATTTAGCCAGGAGGAAGTGAGGGTGTCTAAGAGTCGGGGTGAGACACTTGCCCTTCAAGAAACTTTTGTGTATGTAAGATGGAAAAGATGCAAAATGATATTTTTGAGAAAGCTTGGACTGGTTACATGTTTAGAAATTCAGTTTTTAACACACTTAACTATTTCCTTTTTGTTGGGTGAATGGAAGGGGGTACTGTATAAGGCTTCTCCCCCTTTAAGGAATTTTGACTTTATGATTAAGATTGCTTGGATGCAAAAACTGGCTTGATTATATATCTTAGGAATTCTCATATTTTAGTGTTTTATTTTTCGGCTGTGGCATGGCACGGTGTCATTAAGCAGCCGGAGACAGAATACCTTATGTGGACCTTCCCCTCTAAATGGACGGCCAACATCGGTTGGAACGTACCGTAGGCCTACTTTTGTGCCCGAAAGATCTCCCAGATTGTCTGAAAAGGCACGTTCTTGACCTTTTAAATTTCATGCTTTAGAAACTAAGCTTTACAAAAATGAAATTTGACAAACTTTTTCAGTTAAATCACTTTGAAGGAGAAAACAGGACTTAAAGGTCCTCTACAAAGTTACTGATTTCAACATGTCTTTAACGGTAATTGTATGCTATTTTGTGTAAGCATACTAATGCACCACGTGCTGACGTGAGATAAGAGGCTATACAAAAGATTGTTAACGTATAAGCTTCAGCTGTGTTGTGTGCATCATGCATGAGGGAGGAGGTTCATCCATCAGTGCAATTAGCCTAAGGGGAAAAGACACCTTAAATGCCATTTCTGGGGACGGTTCTGATGATCTGAAAAACATAATAAGGACTATGGATTTTTAGCATGTTCATTATTTTTTCAAGAGCGCCATTTACACTGTACAAATACAACACCTTATGTGTTTATATACAAACTTTGTCTGTAGATTTACAGCAACTAGGTCGCTATCAGCACATCAAGATTGTTGTAGACAAACATAAATTAAACTAATGTACTATAACTAATTAATATATATATATATATATATATATATATATATATATATATTTATATAACGACAGGCGCTGGGTTCAAGTCCCGCTCATGGCTTAATTTTCTCTCTGATTTATTTTCTTCTGTTCTTTCCCTTGTTCATAAAGGCTACGCCAGTACTTGGGATTGATTTAACTTTCATGATCGAAACAGTTTACACAACTTTCGACCTACTTATTCACAGTTCGATCTACCATATTTCGACCTATATATATATATATATATATATATATATATATATATTCTTTCCCTTGTTCATAAAGGCTATGCCAGTACTTGGGATTGATTTAACTTTCATGATCGAAACAGTTTACACAACTTTCGACCTACTTATTCACAGTTTGATCTACCATATTTCGACCTACTGAATAATCATTACCCCGCTTGGGGTGTTACCATGGTAACAGGAGAGTAAATTGGGATGGTTTGGTATTTGTACCTAAATTGCCACGCTCGACACTACGAAGCCGTGATAGCTTAGTGGTTAGAGCGGTCGTCTTGTGAACGACAGGCGCTGGGTTCAAGTCCCGCTCATGGCTTAATTTTCTCTCTGATTTATTTTCTTCTGTTCTTTCCCTTGTTCATAAAGGCTATGCCAGTACTTGGGATTGATTTAACTTTCATGATCGAAACAGTTTACACAACTTTCGACATATATATATATAGATATATATATATATATATATATATATATATATATATATATATATATATATATATATATATATATATATATATATATATATATATATATGAGTCAAATTAACGCTGTATTAAATTGTCGCATAGTTTTTCCTCTAACAAAGCACTTGCCTTATACTGAAAGAGGATAATCATATGTGAATGGAAAACTTAGCCTCAAGCAGGATTCGAACCAGCGACCTCCCGCACACAAGGCGGATGCTCTGACCACTGAGCCATTGAGGCCTAGGTGGTAGAACGCGGTCAACTAAGCTTAAATACTGTCGAGTCAAGCTTTCCATTGTTACGTCATAGGAACGCGTCCCATGTAGTATTATTGAGTAGGTAGAGTGACGTAGCGACTTTATATGAATGAGTCAAATGAACGCTGTATTAAATAGTCGCATAGAGACCTTAGGCCATTTTTCCTCTAACAAAGCACTTGCCTTATACTGAAAGAGGATAATCATATGTGAATGGAAAACTTAGCCTCAAGCAGGATTCGAACCAGCGACCTCCCGCACACAAGGCGGATGCTCTGACCACTGAGCCATTGAGGCCTATGTGGTAGAACGCGGTCAACTAAGCTTAAATACTGTCGAGTCAAGCTTTCCATTGTTACGTCATAGGAACGCGTCCCATGTAGTATTATTGAGTAGGTAGAGTGACGTAGCGACTTTATATGAATGAGTCAAATGAACGCTGTATTAAATAGTCGCATAGAGACCTTAGGCCATTTTTCCTCTAACAAAGCACTTGCCTTATACTGAAAGAGGATAATCATATGTGAATGGAAAACTTAGCCTCAAGCAGGATTCGAACCAGCGACCTCCCGCACACAAGGCGGATGCTCTGACCACTGAGCCATTGAGGCCTATGTGGTAGAACGCGGTCAACTAAGCTTAAATACTGTCGAGTCAAGCTTTCCATTGTTACGTCATAGGAACGCGTCCCATGTAGTATTATTGAGTAGGTAGAGTGACGTAGCGACTTTATATGAATGAGTCAAATGAACGCTGTATTAAATAGTCGCATAGAGACCTTAGGCCATTTTTCCTCTAACAAAGCACTTGCCTTATACTGAAAGAGGATAATCATATGTGAATGGAAAACTTAGCCTCAAGCCTCCGCCTTGTGTGCGGGAGGTCGCTGGTTCGAATCCTGCTTGAGGCTAAGTTTTCCATTCACATATGATTATCCTCTTTCAGTATAAGGCAAGTGCTTTGTTAGAGGACAAATGGCCTAAGGTCTCTATGCGACTATTTAATACAGATTTAATTTGACTCATTCATATAAAGTCGCTAAGTCACTCTACCTACTCTCTCTCTCTCTCTCTCTCTCTCTCTCTCTCTCTCTCTCTCTCTCTCTCTCTCTCTCTCTCTCTCTCTCTCTCTCTCTCTCTCTCTCTATCTATATATATATATATATATATAGATATATATATAGTATTTTAGAGAAACCGTGTGTTGATCGAACAATCATAGCAGAATAAATGAGCGAAAAGTTTGATGTCCTTTCTCAATCAACTGTATTGTGAATACAAGATCATAAATACAGTTGATTGAGAAAGGACATCAAACTTTTCGCTCATTTATTCTGCTATATATATATATATATATATATATATATATATATAATATATATATATATATATATATCCACAGTTTTGATATAAGTTTGTTCGTTCCCTATCGGGCCCTTACAAGTGAGCTTATCTCAGTGAGGTTGAGGTCAAGGGACTTCCTATAGGGCAAATTCAGGGGAAAAGTCCCTTATAAGTGATTTCCAAGGCTCTAGGGGCTTTCAGATTACAAGCAAAGTAATGACTTTTTCAGCATTTTCAAGGAGACAAACTTTCACTTAGGGTGTGGAATATCAGAGGGTAGCCTATCCCTTGCTGACGCACTCCACGACCTTAATTTGTGTACAAGAAGGAGCAAATGTGCGTAATACAACCTAACTTTGTACATCGAAGGAATTCTGGTCTAGTATCACCCCCCTGATAATATCGTGAACGAAGCGCGATTTTGAACTTGCGTAAGACGTAATTATTCGTATAATGACAACATAACAACTAATATTCATAAAAATATGTTAAATTTGCCCACGGTTTCTCCATTGGTAAGGGTAGGCAAAATTACAAAATGACAAACTACCCATTTGTTTCGAAATGTGGCTCGATTTCTAATTGAGGTTCGTTTCCAAAGTGGGGTTTCTTCTGGAACACTCGACTCCCTCCCCCACCTACGGACCGGCGTCTGCCATAGCATACACAATTGATAACATTTGTCCTGGGGAGTTGTCCGTGGGAGTTTTCCGGGGGAGGGGGTAATTGTCCAAGCAGGGGAGCAATTGTCCCGGTGGGAGTTGTGTGGTCACGGTTAAGCGTACTTCGGTCACTTTCATAATAAAACGATAGTTGTACCCTACTCAGTTCTGTCGCCATTGGGCCTTTGAAGATATCATGATCCTTGTTTTCATCTTATTGAAGATGAAGATATGAATTATCTGTCCAGCTGTAATAGTTTGTAACCCGGACGAAAGTTCAGCATCGAACACTTTTGAGAGTGACTTACTTCAATTTCTTATAAAATCAAGAATAATTAAACTGCAAACAACTTAAGATTAATCACTGCAAGTGTTCATTTATTAGTTTTGGTTTGAATTAATTTCATGCACAATTTTGATTTTATCTGCAACAGGTGGGACATGTTTGCACCTCATATTTCGCCATAGAAAAATTTCTGTAACAGATAGCATGTATAGTTACGCCTAACAGAATCTACCAGATCTTAGCCAAAGGTAGGGGTGGGAACAGTTGCCAATGAGATTTTCAGAACCTAAATGCTACACTGTCAAAAATTGTCATGAATTTACGAGACTTTTCCGTAAACATACAGAAGTTATGTTGTTTTACTACGGAGTAATGTTGTTTTATATTATTTTGTGTTCATACAAGTATTTTGTAGTAGAACAACACTTTCTTGTTGTAGCCATACGGACATTTACCTCGTTTATTGTCACAAACTCAACAACCGTCGAAAATGCAAACGTAGGAAACTTTGGATAGGCCTATTATTTGAAAAGAAAATTTTAATTTAATGGGTTTTGAGAGTGTTAGTCAGCCCAAATTTAATTTTTTTAAGTACATCGTCAAAATTTACTACTCTGTGGAATGTCATGAATATTCATTCCATTGATCAGGCCAGATTGGCATTTATTGAAAGTTAAATGGTTGAAGTAATTCCTTCAAACACTGATGTACTGCATTTTGATTGTAAATTGCATCACTTTTCTTTATTGAGACTAGTGCTGAATGTTACAAGTGGATAGCTTAGTTTCGATGTGATAATTCTTTTAGTTATACCGGAATGCTTATACTCCTACATATTTAAGTTCCATTCATACATGAACTTGTTATTATGTTTTAAGGGGAGACAGTTAATAAATGTTGTTGTCCTAAGTTCCTGATATACTGGACAGTGGCTACATCTGTATTTAGGCTGAAACCCTAAATTTAGCCGTCTTTCGCAACCTCGAAGTAAATTATGATCGGGGAAGTAAGTTATAATCGGGACTTATTGAGGTAACACTGCTGCTGCTGCTGTTGTTGCTGACACAAAAATTTCAGCCTTTTGTATTTAAGGGAGTTTGCAAATTGAATTTATTTCTTGTAAATTTACATCAAATATTGCAAAACATTTCCCCAGACTACACTTAAACACCCATAGTACGAACAGGGTTTCAAAGGAAGAAGGGCATGCCCCCTTCCCTTAGACCAAGATGGTAATATAAAATTTACGGCACTGTGGCCCATGTCAGATAATGAGCCAAGGTCTATAAAGCATACTGTTAATGGTTCGAAAAAGATTGGGTAACCTTGAATATTTAGAAGGCAAACGGCATATTTTAGTCTGTGCGTGATTATCTTTTAATTGCATATTCTAAACCAATGAGCTTATAAAGTTTCTAACGTTACCTCGAGGAGAGATTTAATTGAATAAAATTTGTCGTTTCCTTGTTTTGAAATCTAAATTGCTAAAGCATGAAATCACACAATACTGAAATTGCGGATTTCTAGATGTACCTTGCCACTGTAAAAGGTCTAGGCCTACACCGTGCATTTTTCGCAAACGTGGAGGACTTGGCAGGTTTGCTACGCGCCAAATGATTGTAATACTCTGCTTGGATTGCGTAACCACCCCTTCCCCACCCAGTCCTCAAGACATTTTGTCCAGGCTGTTGCCCTGTCCTTTCGAAGGATCTTTATTATAAATACTGATCTAGCTTTATCTAATGTCATGCAAAGTGCCGACATACGAACGTTATGGTCGCAATGTTACAGCAGACCCGCAGCTAATAAAGTGGAGGATAGCGGTCGACCTTTGAACTCTGAGACTTCTATTTAACACCCCATTATGGTTCTCTACGCGTAACAACAGTGCAATTTCTAGCCATCTATGACGTAATTTGGAATGCCAAATCCCACCACCTCCAACCCCCACATACAGTTGCTTACACACTAATGCGTGCTTAGAAGACGAGTAACTATAGTAACAAAAGTTCAGTTTTAGAATGAGATTTGCTGGCTACATACTGGCTACCGACGTAGACTCAAAGCTGCAGTCACACGCTTGTATTTTACAGTGCAATATACTGCAATTTAGGGCATTTTGGTGTCAAATTAATTGTGACCCTTTCAAGATGGATGAGGAACGTTGTTAAAAACTGTCCCTCCCCCTTCCCCCTTCCCCACCTGATATTTCCCAAACCGAAATGAAAGCACAGAAAATGCTGAAAATATCATCGTCTCAGGTATGATTTGAAGGCTCTCAGATTCCGGGAAATTGCATATAAGGGCTTCCCTTTTAACTTATATTCCGGGAAAATCCTGGGCACCGCTATAGATGCGCTATGTGGTCCACTTGTCCTGACGAATGATCCCCTTCCTTCGGTATTGGATCCGCCCATGTCCGGCTACGAATGTTGCTGCACTAACAATAACTACATACACGGTATAGAACACACCGAAGACATGACGTAAGCTAAAGCTCTTCAGTAGGAGCACTTTCTTTTTTACGCGTGCTACAGCATACTTTTACGACATAACCCACATTACCTTTAGTTCAATGCTTAAATCAATGAATTTGTAAAGTAACTACAAGTCCAGTTTCCTCTACAAAGTGACTTAAATTACTGAATAACTTTTTTCAAATTCTCCACTTTCCTTTGAGGTCTACATTTCTAAGGCCTGCAATCCCAAAATAAAGAATGTTTTGAAACAAGTTACAAGTCCTAGAAAGTATCATTTCCTTCAATGTGGGAGGCATTGGCCAACAATATTCTTGATAGGCCTATTATACACGGCAAACAATGGTGGCCTCGGAGCTCTGCAATGGAACGAATGATTAAAATCACAAAAATACTTAGAATTCCTAAGAGAAAAATAAGTTTACAGCTTAAGTGGTATCTGGCCATATAGCACCATTTTGCATGCTAGCCATGATTGTACATATGCAAATTTCTCTCAAAATTGGCACATTGGACAACACCCCTTCGCATCCTGAAAAAAGTCGGAAAGTTATGTCAATAATGAAAGTTGTAAACCAACAATTTGCTTACAACTTCAACAAACATACCACTGCACCATTTTTCATACATGTGCAAAGATGTCTTAAAGGGTGAGAGTGTCATTTCAATGCCACTTAGATTTAACCCAGCCAAAGAATAAGAAATTTCACTACACAATGAGAACTTCAAACATATCAGTTCAAAACTTTTCCAAAGGAAGCATCAGTTTCTAACTTAGCTGACTTACGTAAATGTCACCCTCCGCTCAGACTCATGCGAGAGGGCGACTTCCTGGCGGGAGTGGCAAAGGAAGGATTGGCACCGACAGGTGTCATCTACGCTAGGTAGGTCTCTGGGTTCTCAACTAAGAAAGTAAGTACATTAAGTGACCCCTCCCCCTTGGTACTTTGCCTAGGCTACGGTCCTGACCTAAGCCCAAACTATGGTGGGCGACGGTTAGATCAGGGCGGGTAAAGGTCGTCGAGGAGCTATACTCGCGCTTAATATGCGTAGGTTTACCTCCGACGGCAGTTCTCCTGACAGTTTTGTCATATTTATCTTCGAGAGACTGATTTATTCCAAATTAACCAAAACCTTTTAGTATACTTTGCGCTCTTGTCACCTTATGTGTTGCTTTGACACTTCAGTAATATCAAAAGAACAATCCAAAACCCTTACTGAAGGTTATCTAGTCATACTTTACAGTTTCCTGTAAAGACTGGAAATCCATCTTCCATTGCAGTGTTTGTTTTTCCTATTTGTCGTACGGTGTACCAAGGGCGTAGGCTAGGGGGGTGCACTGGGTGCACGTGCACCCACCCGTTGATGCAGAGGAGTTCCGCCCTGGCCTGGGAAGCAGAAAAATGCACTCCTTCTGTTTCCAACGGCTGTGAAAACAAGGACGAACATGACTTTTGTCCGCACACCAACCTACAACGGTAAGTTTGGTAATTGAATTACAGGATGCGCCTTGATATATATGAAAGTCTAGAGCCACGGTATCTCTATATGTGCTGAGAACCCAAAGACAGTCTCTCATTTATCCACATTGCCTTAGTGTGCGTGTGGAAGCTCGGGTTTTACTCAATCCCAAACTTATTTTTAGTCCAATGATTATCCCTCAGACTGAGAGTTAAGACATTTAAGTATTTTGTAAATAATAAAATTGACGGATCATGTGTTGTCCATGTAAACTTGAGGAAAAACCCTATTGTTTTCTGTTTGAAGCTCAAGGTTATTTTAGGTGACCAGCAGAGGTCAAAGTCTTGAAAAACCTTGTAGAAAGAATATCTGAAGAACAAAAAAGTCTCTAAAACCTCGTAGGAGTCAGTGGCGTCGTGGCCATTGGGGCCCAAATTTTGTCAAAGGTGTCCTAAAATTTTGTGTAAAAATGCATTTAAAATCCTTCACATGTCCAGTTAATATGAGAAATTAACTGTTTTCGGAAAATATAACTCGATGGAGTTGTGTTACCCCGTTGCAT
The DNA here is from genome assembly GCA_029531755.1 of Holothuria leucospilota. Lineage (NCBI taxonomy): Eukaryota > Metazoa > Echinodermata > Holothuroidea > Aspidochirotida > Holothuriidae > Holothuria > Holothuria leucospilota. The sequence continues at coordinate 74,105 of JAIZAY010000090.1, forward strand.
GGTTAGGTCAGTTTGCTGGGGAAGGCTGTTCTTTCATTTCATGCAAATTATCTTTGGATGAAGGGGAGGTCGTACATGGACAAAAAGGTGAGATAGTTAGTGATAATTAGCCATTTCCGACTAAAAAAGCAGAATCAGTTCCAATTTAATTATGTGAATAGCTACTTATATGTTACGAGTGTTAATACCGAACTAGTGTAAGTAGTCGGTGGACAATCAGCTAGTAGGGGAAAGTCGGAAGCAGTCTGACCGAGTCTGGCCGAGCAAAAGGTGCACCGTTTCATTCCTCCCGATTGGCCGTCATGCGTGTTTTAATATGCTTCAAGATGTTTTAAAATAGTGGCACCATTTTGCATCTCAGCCTGCTTTCCAAAAGCAAATCTTTTCCAAAGGGGATTGGGACACTCCTTCCCCTTAGGCCCTCCCCCAGGACAGCGAAAAATCAGACCTTGCGGCCCTCAATTAAAACTTGTTTTTCTTTTGAAGGTTAACCACTAAACAAATAACAGTAGTTTCTGAGAAAAAAGGTAAATCATATATTTATAAAGGTATTTACCTTCATATTGGTCATTGTGCAAGCGCGAAGCCAATGAGAGGAAGAGGGCAGTCACCCACTCCCCCCTCCCCCCGGGCATATTTTGGTATTTTATGAAGTTTAATTCTTACAATAATGCTGGTATTTCCCCATTTATATCTGGTAAATGGGCCTGGGAAGTGTCATTTCCAGCGATCTGGGAGGCATTTCGGGCCAAAATTTTCTTTGCTCCGCGCCAACCCATGGTGGCGCGGAGCGCTGACAGTCTGTCTATGGACTTGGTCCTCCTTGACAAATACCTGGCTACGCCCTTGTTCCAGAAGGAGGCATCATTTTGTTTCTAACCAGTTAACTTTTCTCAATGTCAGTCGGGTGATTCACAGTCTGCCCTCACCTTACACCTGCGCACGCACTGAGGAACAGTGATTAGAAACAATTATGGCGGAGAAACGTAAAACGCAGCTTACAATTTTCGACAGTTTTTCGAGGAAGAAAGGTGAACTACGTTCTTAGTGTTGATTTATGATACGTCCTCGCATAGAAGCTCATTTCCCAATTATTAGCTTGCATTTCATGCAATGGTAGTTTTACATTTTATCTGGCAATTTTCTGATCGTTTTGCAAGTTGCTAATTTTTTTATTGATCAAGTGAAAATTTTATTGCAAAACGAAAATTCAAAATAACGGCTGCTTTGATTCTACTAACAAACCTGGAAAATGCCATTTCCGGCTGTCTGAGGGGTCGCTATTTTTCAAAATTTTCTGTACGCTCCGCGCCAACTGATGGTGGCGCTCCGCTTAGATAGTCTTTCGGACAGTCACCGCTCATAGCCCCCATCCCATAAAAAATTATTTTTGCACGACGCCCCTGGTAGAATGATATCTGAAGAGGAAAATAGGTCATTGAGTTACTATTTGACATGTAAGATGCACATGAGAGTATAACTGAGCTCTTAATCTGTGTCAAGGTCATTTGAGATCAGCGGAGGTCAAAGTCTGAAAGCCTTGGGAATACCTATCAATCTAGAATATGAATATTGCGACATTTTAATTTGAATAAAAAAGACATGCATTAACAATTCGTGTACTATTTCAAGTAAATTGAGAAACGGCAGACAGGGGATCACTTTTTTAAAGGCTGGGTACATGTGGCTTAAGTCTCATGAAATGCTGTTTCCGGCCATCTGGGGGATTTAAAAACCGAAAATTTTCTTGTATGCTCCGCGCCAAGCAATGCTGGCGCTCCGCTTAGATATTCTTCCTGGTTCCACCTACCTGAAATGTGCACCTCCCCATGCCAAATGCAGCCTACGCCCTTGTGTACGGTATACAAGTAGGAGTTTGGCCGTTTTGTCGGGAAGATGGGATGAATACAATATAGTGTGTGCATGTTAGTCCCGAAAGGGTCAGCTTTCCCAAGAGTTGATCTTTTTCTTTTATTTCTATGAGTAAAGAATTCTTCAAAACCAGATTTTTTTTTTTGAAAAACAAGCAAACAAGCAAACAGACAAACGTACCACTCAGTAGGCTGCATCAAGTGCTCGCATTTTGCAAAATCTCCCAGGACATGGAATGATATTGTATAAGAAATTAAGTTCCCGTCGCCCTCCCTGACCCTGATGCAATCCTTACCCCCGCAATCGCCCTTGTGGGGCTTTAGGGTTGTCCCAAGACTAGTCTTGATCAAGACCGTAGTATTAGTAGTACACAAACGGAACGTTCTTTGGAAACTTACTTTGGAGACGCTCTCTACTTGTCTTCAAATTTCTGTTCGATACTAGATAGAGAAGATCTTCTGAAGAGCTTATTCACTAAAGATCACGTTTCGTGGCCAGGGATTTACACGAAGAGATAAAGTTGTGAATATTTAGGTACCTATCTCTGGCAGAGGAGACTCGTAGTCTTTACACTTTAGTAGTCCGAACACTGAGCAATTCTGCATCGAATCTAGGTATCAGTACCGGGGGAGCCACGAAGCTTTAAGCACACAGGTCAATTTTAGTGACATCCTCCCCACGAACACACACATACTTACTCACAAGTATACGTACACTGTATGAGTCAAAGAAATAAAAATAAACGCATGGACAGGGGAATTGCCAGGTAGGTGTAATACAATGGATATCCTTTTTAATGTAAAATGAAGCAAAGGAAACCTAACTTAAATGTTCAAACCATTATTTCCTGTGGACTTCAAGCAGGTATTTTGGCGTAAAAGAAAAAATGCGGAAGAGGAGGTAACACAGCCTAAGGGGGAAGGGACCGCTTCTAGTCGTCAGGGTGTTTGTCGGTACGTTCACATATTTTGTCCCAGTATTAAATAAGGTAGCCAACTAGCCGAAGCGTTTGACCCACAGAAGGTATCTTATATGTGTTTCAGGATATCTACTGTTAGGTTGTAATTGCTTAAATCTGTTCGAAAGTTACTTTTCGGCGCGATTCGGGTGCCTTTGTTTTATCATCAGTGTTTGTAAATTGGGTTCTCAACCCTCGTCAAGAAACGTGACCAGCTTACAAACAACGAAATGACAAAACAAAGCTGAGTTCCAGGCATAGGCGAAAGGGGGTCAATATTTCCGGGGGCAGGGATAATTTTTGTCCGAATTTAGGATTTTGGAACAAGTTGCCCGAAGTTTGGCCAGCAAAAGAGCATGAATTTATTTTCTTGGCTGTCTCATTTGCCCGAATGGATCCGCTATATTTGCCCGAATTGGGAGGGCGTTTGCTCCCCATTCCCGCCTCATACGCTTATGGTGCCAGGCTTTCGATCCTTTTTATGTGACTCTCACTGATCTGTACTAGCCAACATCTAATTACTAATCACTTCAAAGTCATAGGTCATGACACGTTAACACTCGGAAAGTATGACGAAACTACCTTGACAGGCGTAACGTTTATATATAATGTGCCATAGGATGTTGTATATAGTACGTAAGTATGTGCCTGCGCGCAGTTAAATCGGTGAACATAGATATGTAATACACTGCCGAAACAGTAATAACACCGGAAAAGAAAGGGAATACATCATAAGGAAAGGGAGTTACATTTAATTAACAATCACTCATTTCGTTAAAAATGCAATATACAAGGGTAACTTATAAAGTTCGAACACCTAACCTTTGATTGTACAGCAATTGCATTGTAAGACGAGAACCACCCTTCCCTTCAGCAAGGATGTAACCTCTACTGATCCAATCGAAATACTTTCTTGTCTACAGGTAAAACTATAGGATTAAATCCTAACTTAATTGACAAGTAAGTGTGGGATACTCTCAACGTTAAGTCTCGTTAACGAATTTTGACACGACATAATTGACGAAATAATCAGCAAAAAGAAATCTACGATAATTTACCGTGGCGTGTGTCAAACGATGGAATTAGTTTATGACTTTAACGTTACTTAACCCACCCGATTCTCTGGCAAAGACTGTGGTCAAACAGTCTAGTCTTATATTTAAGGACAGCGCCCTCACAAGTTAAAGTTTTATAACTTCTGTCAGTTTCAGTGTTCTACTACTGTTTAGGTATGTACCAAACGTGTCCAAATAGTAGGTAGTCTGAATTAATTAAAATAGGGTGTGATCCCATGTTATCTTCATTTGTTTTCGCATACCAGTTCGTTGCATATATTTTACACACTAAATAATTGTTAGAGAGGATTTCAGCATAAACTGTATCAAAGACGATATACGAGTAAATATTGCGCTTGCCCTGTGAATACATGACTTTTGTACTAAGATAGTTGGAGCGGTGTACAGCCTAAATGTGCAATTGGTTACAAGTGTGTATCCATTGAAAACAACCTTTTAGATCTCCATAATGCTTTAGGATTGAGCCTCGCTAAGTATTCCAGACTGATGAGCAATTAACTACAACGGTAAAGGTTAGTATCTGAGCATGCCTGTACATGTACGTAACGTCCACTGGTAACGATATTTGTCTTACGTTACAGGAAACGTTGTCCGTCTGCACTCCTACCTTTAGCTTAATTCGTTTCCATTTCTGTCTACAGTGCCTCTTCAAGCGTTATCTCTTAATTCAAAAAATCAATGGCAGAGGCAGAGCTGTAGCTACAAAAACGTGTTAAAGAATTTAGTTTCTTGCAATCTGTAGTTTATGTAGTGCGATGTTTTCTGACCTCGATCTCATCTATGGTGTGTATAAAGTCAGCCAGGTCCCGTGAGGCTTCCTTCTTAAGGAACCTCCCGTATAAGTTTATCCTGGATTTTCTACTATAAGGAATAAATCTAAATGTGATCGGACCATTTGCTGCCAAGAATATATACAGGATGCATCTCTGTACTAACTGACCCTCGCAGTGAGGTGTAACCAAATCAATATTTACGACACACTCTTTATCACCGGGAAAGAGATTCACTGCACCTGCTTCAGTATCTCTCCCCGTCCTTGAACGTTGACACAGCCATTACCGGCAACATAACCAATATATCTCTCGATGCTGTTATTTGAAAGACCTGAAATAGTCATTTTTATAAAGGGTTGTGGCAGGATGACTTTAAGGTTGTGTAAATTTATCACCCAACCCCAATACACACTGTTAACGAGTAAACTAGTTCTTTTATTGTGCAAATTGAATTAAATATTTATTAGTATCACTTTATGGGAACGTATTTCGAAATTTAATAGTCAGATTGTAATAGCTATGCTCGGTCTTTAACATCCCACTTCATACAACATGAAATAGAAAACATCTTTAAGGGGGGTACCTGTAAGCTACTTTCGCCTTTCAAGATATGAAATATGGCGGCCGTTTGAGAAGATTCTCACCCTGCACCCTGCGCCGGGGCTCAGTCCCTGCACCACATGCGTACAAAATTTTGCTCCATGCTCGTGCACCTGACGTTTCCCGTCGTAGCCCACTCCTTCCAAAATTTCTTGATCCGCGCCTTCTTCCAAGACTGATTAAGTATACTGTTGACATGTATCTTCTTCCCCCCAGATTGCCGCTCTACAACTATATCTATAGGATCCTGTCCGGGTGAGAATCTTCCGGTTTGGGAATTATCCGGGTGGGAAATTTCCCTTTAGGAATTGTCCGGGGACCGTAAAGAACACATATCACATTTTAACAGCAGCTATCATCTTTAATTTCATACATCTAGTATCTATTTACGATTTGTTATAGAAGATGAACACATTTCCCTCTTAGTATGTCGCCGTATTAAACCCAATGACGTAATGTGAATCTGTCGGTATGATGCAATCACAGAGTATTTTCTATCAGGTAATTCGAACCTTTGGTATGATATATCTGTACACGTGTTACACATTACAGGGTATAAAAGCATCCATTTTCCATATATTTGATCCAAAAGGGGTAAACTAGAAAATGATAATCAGTAGCAGTACTGAAAATACTGTTGATCTCCCCCAATGAAAGTGGTTCATTGTACAGTTGGGTACGATTACTTTTTCAAGGCCATATGTGCCCGGTGAACTTAACCATCAAAGTAAAATATGATAGCTGTTGCATTGGAAGATAAATCAATGTTTCATCAGTTAGTTTACAACTTAAATTCAACAGACATAGTGTATGAGACAAATCTGTGGCAATATTCTTGGGAAAGGAAGAAAGTCTGCCTCTTTATGAGTTGAATTTTCATCCAGGTTGCGATAGTTTTAAACTACCTCATTCGGCTGATTTAAAATCAAAATTAAATAGGTGATGAAAAGCTTGCTGGGAGTTCTTACTGATATATTTTGTATCCTGACGAGTCTCTGCTCTGCGAAAGGGTGTCCCCTCTCATTTCAAACAAAATTGATACCTGGAGGAGCTAAGTTTCAAAAGGTGCTATCATTTTCATCGTTTTAAAACATGCTTATGATCGAAAGTTTTGTGATTACCTTAGGTTAACAATCCAGATAAACAAGATATTTTATGAAATCCCTGGAAAAGGTAACAAAATGAGACAAACAGCAAGATTTGAAAGCCTGGGGTGGGGTGGCGTGGAGGTTAAGAGTATTGCTTTGCATACAAGAGGTCCCCTGATCAGGTTCCGGTAACACCACCTTGAAGCTTTCTAATGACTCAGCACATTGCTTAATGTCATTTCGCTGTTCGCACGGATGCAGTTTTTGCTTATCCAACAAGAGGCTGTTACGACTTAGGAAGATATCAGATACACGTCTTTATGCGAGTCAGCTGTATGGATAGTGGTATATAACATAGATCTTCCACGGTTCATCCCTGCCAGCCTTTGGGACGGTGGTATAAGACGGGGGATACACTGAGTCTGTCCGTAGGGACGTTAATCGAAGGTATACATCCTGTGCCGTTATATCTTTGAGCAGTAGCCTAAAAGAAAAGCACTTGTGTCCACCCACGATCAAAATGCCCATAGAGGAGAGACGTGTTTTCGTTTTCTCCTCAAAGCCCTTCTCTTAATATCAAGATCAACTACGACCAGTGATGCGCTTTGTCAAACTGACAATGACAAGAACTCCTGACGTTGAACACGTAAACTTTTCGTTCCCGATCGTCATGCAAAATGTGATTAAGTTTCGTCGTTATTCATCAAAATAAATCTCAATTTAGTTAACTTCCTGTGGCGTCGCCAAAGTAAGAGGGGTAGGGGAATGCCCCCAAATATTGGCTGGTCCCGCTCTCTACCCCGGGTAAGGAAGAAATGCGCACAAACACACCACTTACGTACATGTCGATATAAATAAGGGGATCCACTGTTACTTTATCACTAGATGATGAGGCTAAAATTGCAAGAAATGTTCTTCAAAATACATTTTTGTTGAACAATGTGAGGGACCTCTTTATAGGGTAATGTAATCTACAGCTGTTGTGTCAACATTTATTTTCAACAGCTATGACACCCTGCTGCCGTGAGTTATCTCCCTTTAATATTTATTTCCCCCCATCGTTTTTCTTTTATTCAGATTTTATGTTCGAAAAATGTGACAATTGCGATATTTGTTGCCTTTTTCAACGCGTATCCAATAAATGTGAGGATAATTGAAAAGTTTCACTATCATATCCTGTTTATTTTAAATACTGGTGCCTTCATATTTGCAAATGGATACTTTGCATTCTTGAATCCTTGTTGAGGGGGACCCAAGCACCACACCTGCGATCATAAGTGGTGATACCTCGAAAAAGAGACCAAAAAGCTTGCACGAAAATGCCACAGATACTTAATATCAGATTTTGTTGTTCGGTTCGGACGTGTACCAGGGATGCTTCCAGCGGGCATTAGCCACCTATTTTCATTTATTACTGAAAAAATGCAGGCAGTATACATGTCATGTTTATATTTTAAGGCACCAAAAACTCATTTGAATCACATTTAAGGGTTTTCTTTCAAATATCTCAAGCTAACCCGGATCTGCAGCCATATAGATACACCTTTGATGCTTTAAAGTGAATACATCCCTTCAGTGGCATACCTGAAAGGTATTTGTCTCAACATTTATTACTATTGGGCGGCATTATGACTGATCTTAAAGTCCCAATACAAACCTTAACATGATCTGTCATCCCCGCTCACCACCCCCAGCATCATTAAATCGTTAATGCGAATAAGGCTAACAAAAATGGTCAAATTGTGATTTCTAATTCTATATTCGTTGCCTGCTTAGTGTATATCCAATGTCATTTGGGGAATAGTCAAATTCTTCATTCTAATGGGCACAATTTATATATACCCTAGAGTCTCCAGGGGCTCTACCCCTAGATCCCCAATAGCGCCTTGTCCCTGGACCCCACCAGGGGCCCTACAATGGGCCCGAACCTAACGCCTATACAGGGGAGCTTTGTGCATAACTATGACGCCTCCAGCAACGCTCACCTCTTCATTTTGGTGTGACCTATCCGGTGGAATGCTTGACCTCGCAGTAACCCCCTCCCACTTCGAAATGTCTGGCGACGCCGCTGTTAACTTCGGCGATAGAATGTCCTCGGACATAACTTGTCGAATACTTTTACTATGGATGAGAAAATAGGCCAATTGAGAGAAATGCATAGGCTTGAACAGTCTTAGAGGATATAATTTAAATCGTATTTAAATCGTGGGGGCACGAATAAAAGCCGTACAATGCTTTACACGTTCTCGACAGTCGTTTCACTGAAAATCTTCTTTAAAACTTAGTCGTTGTGGAAACAAATCTTACTTCAAAGCATTTCTTTTTTTTTCTTTGTCTCGTTATCTTTTGAAAGCTCTATGGGACATCATGAAACTCCGGACTTCTAACATTACTAATCCTGTTTTACCATCCGGAGCGGAATATGGGCATTGTCGAAGGCTTGTCCGAAGCCCCTGAATACGGTCCTGTAGGGTGCTATGTCATGGATGTGTACTACATAAACGGTCTCCTTCAATCCCCTTCCCCTCATTTCTTTCTCAAAGAAGTATTCTTCCAGTCAAGTTGGAGCTTTAGCTTGATTATCCCCTCCCTTCCGGAAAAGTGCAATCCTGTCTGGAAAATTCTGGCGCCGTTCCAGCTGAAATAGTGCAGTCTTTTTACATTTTAATATCAAATACCGATGTACGCCATTAAAGAAACCGTATATTAACAATCAAAATTGCACTCTCTGCTGTGTTTTTGCGAGAAGAAAGTTGTTAATACTAGGAGTGTTAACCTATATGTGTACATCAGTGTCTGCCTGTTATCGGTTGGGTTGGCTTACTCAGTCTACATACTGCATCTATCATGGTAAAATCCTGACATTTGTAAAGCTTATAACCCTCACAACAAAACGCTATACATTACTGCAGGTCGGAGATAATCACTCATTATTATATGGTTTCTCTTCTTTCCATTTCCACTGTTACACACTGAAAAGTATTCACCTTGGGGTAATTTAACTAAATGAGATACATCGAACTTTTAAGTTCTAAAACATTTCTGTCAGACAGTCTGGACTTGTACATGCTTTAAAAACAGCATTGCACTAATGAAACAAGTTACCCTGACCGCCCCTTAAAAGCCAAAACAAAGAAAAAGCATAAACATATATCCATATAACATGTTGGGGGATATGATTTACAATGCAAAAGACCCTCCCAGGCTAATTTGTACTTTAGCTTATATCGCAGGTTTCGGACATCACGAGTGGGCCGGCTACCACGACTGTATGCAGATTTTTCAAAGAAGAAATTAAATTTTATGACAAGTGGACCATGAATATATTACAGTATCTAAGTGGTGCGCCGCCATCGTTTGGCGCTTAGCGTACCAAGAAAAGTTTTACCACAACTGCATCGTAGGTTGCCGGAAACGGCACTTGTCGGGCCTTGAAAACTATTTCAAAGCCTTCCTTTTTTAAAGATATCACATGTTAAATCTTTTCAAGTCCTCAAGAAAGGTAAATGAAAAACAAAATGTTTAATTTGACATATCACTGAATTAAATGGTCATCGAGAAAGTCGATTGATATAATGCACGCTTTTTGTTAAAAAGACATACGTGTCTGTGGCAAATGTAAACATTAATGTAAAATGTCACAATTATTAGATTTAAACCTATATTTATGTATGGTGAGCTAATGTTCAACTAGATCGAATAAAGCAGGAGTGGGGCATAAGAGAGCACTATTTCTGTAGAATCAAATGGCGGTGCCGGGAGAGGGATTTTTTACAGAGATTAGCGCATCCTTGGCTAGTTACCCTCGAGCACTAGTCGAAAAGGGAAAGCGAACGTCACTATTGTTTATCCGCGATCACAATATGTTAGAACAGTTAGGCACCTAAATGCGTTCCTGGTCCTAAAAGATACATAATTTATCATTTTAACTATCTCATTTTACTCGAACTGATCAAGCGTCACAACTTGTAGCATATACCGCCCCCACTTTCCCCCGCCTCATACGGTCATGTAGTGGTAGATATTGCCTGTTGTTTATGGTTGCATTTATTTATAAAAGGTCGTAGTAAATATTATGTACAACACATAACTGACTTCCCGTGGTTGTCTTTGAAACTTGGCTTTTGTCAACTATGTACAGCATCATCAGATATTTAGTTTTGAGATCCTCAGCTTGACTTTTCTGACACTGACGAGTCACATAAAATGGTCCCCAACTCCTATCCCGTCCCTTCTATCTGACAATAATAATGCAATCCACGAATTAGAGCAAGATGTAGGTCTCTTGGTCAGTTGGTTGAGAGTGTGAAGGAGATTGCAGTGCATGGCTAAAGCTATACGAAACCAAACCGCATAGAAAGACCTAAACTTTGGGTGAGTTAAACTCCCTGATTGAACAACCAGTTCTCATTGTGACTGACCGCCGTTGGAGATGACGTACATTACCGTACACACTAAGGAAAAATCCAAAACGTAGTCGTCGATGTTACACTGTGGGAGAATAGTGACCTTGTCCTCAACCTTAACTCTGATTTTTCCAAACTGAAATATTTGAAAATCTGAAAGATGAAGTGAAAATAAAGTTTCTACGTGCAACATGATAGTTTTCCTCAATATTAGGAAAATATGATACCCCAAACATTCCATAATGCAGAATGCACTAAACAGATCGCAACAGATCTACGTAAAACATGCCCGTGTCGTGAGTCTACCAGTAACATAAAATGTTTATTATTCTGTCTTTACATTTAACTTGGAATAATCTGCCTTTCATTGTAAGAATACTAAGAATAAAAATATCATTGTCTGATTCTCTACGAATTCCCATTCTCCTTACGGGGTGTTGTACCTTCCGGACGTAGTGGTAGGATTCCCTGACTGGGCGGGGATGAACCCGCCCTTTCCTCTCCGTGGTGCAATCCCGGCTACATTTTGATTCCATACCACGACAGACACTGATAAACACACTGACTATAAATCATTTGAAAGGTGAATTTTTTTGTGAAATTATTATTTCTAGGCATCATGTCACAGTTGGTCACGGGGAGAAATCGAAACCCCTGTACTAAATAATCTGGCCTCCTTTTGGACAGGGAGTTGTTTGGAAAGGAGATCCAGTGTTTGTATTTCCTTTGAGACTAGGTGGTTACCATCATTAAGCTGCCTCTTGCCTTGCCCTTGAAACTTCTCTAAGACTTGGAAGAGGTTTCCTGTAGACAATGGTTTGTGTCGCCTGCTACATCTCAAAGACTCATCACCTGAGGGGGGGGGGGGGCAGTTGACTGGTACACTAATCAGTAGTCTGCATTTGTTATTGTAAGTTGCAATAATACGCTCTTACCTGCACCGTGACCTACTTTCTGTTCTGTGACGTCATATGTATATGGTCTGTACAGTGACTGGCTTGTCATTCTGGTCCTTTTCTAGAGATTGTCTTGCATTTTGAATCTCGTTTAAACGATAATGAGGCAGGCGTGAATTAGGCGATTACAATTCTTGTCCCGGGACTTACTTTAATGTCTCATCCAAAAGGATGAGAGTCTGTTCCAAGGTTTCAGCAACATTCTCAAGGAATGGGAGTGATGAGTCCTTGATAGTACCATTGCCGACAATTTTGCAAAGCAACTGCAAAAGGATTTTTTCTTTTATGTTAAGTCATATGATGGAATATCTTCGTTAAGAGAGTTGGTTGCAGTGTTCTTCCTACTGAAAACATATTATTCTCATTTATCTTTTTCGGTGTATTCAATTTTACGCATTATGGCCTATGACGGTGAAACATGATGGTTGCCATTGACAGAATTTGTACACCCAAGTATTCAGTTTCCCTTCTTTAAACGCAGTCCATAAGTCACTATGGTAGTCGAAACAACATAATAATTACAAGTAATACGTTACATCTTGCTGTCACTATTTGTACAGACACTCTAGGCAACGTTTAAGCATGGTGTTGACAAAATAAAAATGATGGTCGTATCCTGTGTGAAATTCAGAGGTATGAGCAGGGGAGTACGCAAATTTAGCAAATTATCTGTGGAGGTAACACTAATAATTGAGAGATATCAACCCTTCAACAATAACAAACTTAACAATTACATAGGTCTTCAGAGACGAGTTACAATTTTAATAAATAACATTATTGCGTTAGAAGCATTAAGTGGCTGTAGCTGTATCCATCCCCCTTTTCGGGCAGAAAATATGTAATTTTCAAGGGAAATATTTATGATGAAACTTTTGGGAACTAGGCCTAAGTCCTGCAGCACCATCCCCCTCCCATTGGGAGTAGTGCCGTTTGCCGATGACTAGCATTTTAATGCGGAGTAAAATTGCCTGATTAGGGTAATGATTAGCGTAATAGGAGATAACTTCTTCAGTGTAAATAAACATAAAAAACACATGACCCACAATATTGGAAGATTGTCTTTGTTAGATCAGGTGTGCACAGTCTATCAATGCGACACAAAGAACGCCACTTGAGTCATACACGATATTAAAGTTTATCAAACACTCTGAATTTAAATATCGTGTATTGATCTCGTCGTCACTTATTGAACTAGGTTTTAATTTCTCAAACTATTGACCCACATTTGTGTTTAGAAAAACTGAAAATTTTCAGAAAAGAGTTTTCAACATCTCATCAAGTAAATGATTTGAAAATGGACGTGACTTTGAATTTTCAGAGGTATAACCTTGCGTGCCGGGGGGGGGGGGGGCTGCAAAAGGCATCTGGCAAATTACTGTTGCTCCAATATGCATCAACCGATTCATCTTTGTCGTTTTTAAACTAGGCTTCTCAATGAAATATCTACCTGTAATGTGAGAAGATTTAATAAGTTTCATCTTAATGTTTATGTTATGAACATTACATGCATTTGAACTTACTCAATGATCTCGAAGGTAACGTTTTCACTCTCCCTGCCAACTTTTCAGAATCTCTAAGTAACATACTCTCTTTAAGTTACTCTCTACCTTGTTGCCAGTTGTGCTACTGTTCAAAAACTAGATTTATTTTTTTTTAACTTTTAACAAAGTGATGAAGCGTGTGACTTTAAAGGGTAGCATTGAATGGGGTACCGTATACAAAGTACATGTGAAAAAGGGGAAAAATGACAACATCATTGCTAAATTTTGTAATTTTTGACCACGAGTATAGGGAAAGATACTGCCCCGATAAGAGCTTTTCGAAGATCAATCAAAGCTATTTCAAAGTCGCCTCTTACTCACCAGTTTCACCAATTTATGTAAATGTCAATATATAATATCGGCGTGGAGGCCTATTCTGTATAATTCAGCCGCATTTTTGGGGAAGATATTACGTTGTAAACCCTTTCATGATGTAAGCTTGTCATATGGTGCACTATTCCCTTGTATTCAATAACTTAATTTTCCCATTTAGAGCTACTACGTGATAACGAAGGGTCAAACGTAGGCAGTATGAACACAACGTTCTTTCACATGTGTCCGGGTTCCAACACATCACAAAAAGAGTATAGGTAACCCTGACAATCACAAAAATGTCGATTAGTTTGAAGTTATTGTACACATCATTGTAAAGCACAAGAAAATATGGTAATTTTGTGAGAAACTTAGAACATTGCTAGGGAACCAGAGATTTTACTTAATGCAGGAAAGTGCTAAGGACGATATGTTTAGATAAAGGGTTACCTTGATATCTTTTTCATACAGATAATGTAAACTTCCGCTAAATACTCGTCAAGTGGGTTTCCCAGATTGTCAGAGGAGCGCTTTGCTACCAATACGATGCTTACAATTCATAGAATGTTTCGCATTTTATAGAGTTACTAGTGGCAATGTTTCCCTGTAAGAAAATATTTTAATAAATACAAATTATTTTTCTTTCTGAAAAAAAAAAAAAAAAACAGGGCAAGCAAATCGTTAAAAAACCGGAAAAATTAAGTAACATCTTCTTATGAAAAAACTGAGTGTTACATTTCAATGAACCTATATTCTAGTCTTTTGGTGCTTACTCTTTAAATGTAAAAGAGTGAATTTCACTCTTCGACGATTGCCTACAGTGACCACTCTTTCTTCCAGTGAAAATTTCACTCTGCTGGGAGTGGTAATTCACTCCAAATGAGTGAATTACCACTCCGGGCAGAGTGGAATTCCACTCGAAACAGAGAGTGGTCACTGTAGGCAATCGTCGAAGAGTGAAATTCACTCTTTTACATTTAGAGAGTAAATTTAATACCTCTGCCCCTTCAACACTTCAGGAATGTGTCATGTAATAACAAAGTTTTCTTTGTTTATTGTCCGTGTCACATCGAGACACGTGTAACATTGATGGCGTCATTGCTATGTTAGTTGAAAAAAACTCTATTATCATCTACAGTACATTGATTTTATTATCGGCAGAGGAACTAGGTAACTGAAAAAATAATTGGGAAGGGATAAACTACAACATATCAATATATGCCTAAAATATAATCATGTGAAAATAGAGTAAAACAGCTTGCTATGATTTGCCGAATTACTGACACTGTGCTTTTTCTCCACGGCCATTTTAAAAGACGAATCCCGTTTGCAAAGAGTTGTGTATTAATCAGATGATCAGGGACCTGTGACAATAACTCACTTTTGTTGTAATGCTATGCCCCATTGAGTGTGCTGAGGGTACACCTTGTCTGATGTAAAATTAATAATTGGCTCCGGATGAATGTAAAACAAAAAACACAGTGTAATCAATTCCGTCACATTTAAATCAGTTTTAGTAAAATGTGGTAATATACATATCACACTTCGAGTCTGATGTACTGTACCTTGTAATCCTTTTATATTTGAATATTGGTTTTGTCTCTGTTTTCAATCATCTATTAGTGCATAAATATCATTATTATCGTTTGGTTGCTTTAGCGCCTCCAGTGTCTGTAACGAAAGTTCTGAAATGCAGATGTACCACAAGTGTGTAAGTCAAGCATTTCCCTCCTTTCGAGGGTTGCCTGTTCATCTAGAAGTCCTGGTAGGTATGATGTAGGACGACTCTACCCGAGGGTGATAAGTTACTTTGTTTCCCTTGTAAGTTCCGTTCCATAAAGCAAAGTAGCACAAGCTCCTCTTACAACCACGTGACCCTCTTCCGTCAAATAACCACGCAAATTATAAGGAGCCTACAAAGTTCCCCGTTAATTTAGGGAGTTTATCATATTATTACGGCTATGTTTTCTCTAGTATTTCTCTTATGGTGAACGTTTCGAAAGATTTGTTTGGCAATTTTTGCAGGATCACACGTTAAAATTTCCTAAAAGTTAACTCCGACAGGGTCCTATCAACCAACAAGGCGCTTTCTTCATTGATACACTCAATAGATAAAGATCATTCTCTATGTACCTTTAAAATGATTCAAGTTTCTATATTTAAATTTTGATATATGGGCCGATATTAAAAACCGTAATATCCATCTAAAGATGCGTTGAAGTGTTTGTATTAGCTGAAGATACCATTGTCATTACAGCCCTGCTTACCTCAGGTTAGTAGTTTGTGCAAAATCTAAGGGGTGGGGGAGCAGTTCATGACACTATATAATGGAGAAATCAGTGGGCCAGGGTACTTATTATACTTGGAGCCCGAGGTGTATCCTTCCAAGTTTGTCATTTCGCGCAGGTGATATGTAATTAGAGGATGGGCTTTAGGGGAGGAAGGGAGCGGCAGATCATAACCCTTACTACTTCAGTATTTTTTGGCTATATAAGGCTGCCTTCAGATACAAAATCGTACAAAGCTTTGAACTGATTGCGTGTTTGAAAATTCTCATTAATTGGGGAATCTTTCCTACTTTTGGCTGGATGTAAGAGGTGGATTTGTCATGTAACTAAGGGATGGGATGATATCACTAATTTCTGAGACATTTTTGTTTATGTTAGACGAAAATTATGCTTCCTTTGGCAGTAAGAGAAGTGATAATAGTCATGTTAGAGGGGGAGGGGGTGGGGTTGGCAATAAGAGAATACGATCTAAAAGCACGCAGTGCTTTGGCGCAATGAACAATTTTACAAGACGTCTATAGGAGCATTCCGTCCATCCGTGCCATATCATGCAACTGGGGCCACAAAACATCCGTTACTGGTCATGGGGGGTCCAGTACTTGGCGATTGGTAATCTTTTCGTCTACAGCGGGGGTCAAGGAATCTCCTCGGGAGGTCTCGGGAAAAGGGGAACTCTGCGATACAATTTCCAGGTTTCTGAGGATCTTACAATTATAATTTGGACTATGAAATTTTCAAAAGCTTAGTAGCCTATTTTGTAAGTAGACAGAGTGTCATTTAGGTTTTGGAAATTCCAAGAGGAGAGCTGCCTCCTTGCCCCCAGCTCCCCCCCCCCCCCACGCTGCGGTCCTAAACATGTTTGTAGATCGATATCTATCTGCCGTTGGATTAGAGTTTTTACTGTCTGATATATCTCTGATGATAAAGTCCTGGTATTTGTTAAATGATATAAAATCCTTACTACTTAACGCAAAACATTTTTGAAAGGGTCGGAGATAAAATTCATAATGATACGTTTACCCTTCTTCCCATTCACATCCCGATGAAGTGAAAAGCGTTCACGTATGGGTAAAGGAAATAAAAGAAACGATGCAACGAATTTTAGTTTCTAATGTATTGCTATCTGAGCGCTTAGAAATAAATTTTCTTTTTACCAGTTATTTAATAGCGGTACTACAACAGGGTGCACACGTTATCCTGCCTATTCCTTAGCAACTATAACATCGTGATTGGTAGTCCACCCTGGTTTCTACCGACGACATTCACTCTAAATTCACTATGGTCAAAATTGACCATTAATTGGTCAACTATGCACCGACTCAAGTATGGTCAATTTTTTGAACGTAATTTACATTAAAAAAGTTGACCATATTTGGGTCGGTGCATAGTTGACCAATTAATGGTCAATTTTGACCATAGTGAATTTAGAGTGTTGTTTTCTTTAGTCGCCTGGTGGCAGAGGATGATAAGAATGTGGTACTATTTGCTCCAAATTTAACTCTTGGGAATTTATTGTCCTATTCGAAGGACGAAAATAAATCTTTGCGCAATTTACGAGGGTTGGGAGGGGCTTGTCATTATAGGCGTATTGTTCGTTGTGATGCTGTGATATTTTTTTCCCGGGCCGTTTGGATTTTGGGTCATTTTGCAGGGCTGTATCCGAGTCCGGAATCTATAGTCCGAGTCCCGACTCGGACGATACACTGCCCTGTCAAGTGCCAAGTGCTGAAGTTAAGTCTAGGACTTGTTTTCGCATTTTGTTGGTACATGTACTTTCAATTTGCCCCATATCTTTCCCACACGCAAAGGCACAACCATGGATACGCACATCCACGGCAGTCCCGGTGTCAGGAGCAGCCAAATTCCCCGTCCTTTTTTGGCCAATATGAAAAAAAAGAGACTCGGGACGTAAACGACTTCTGCAAGGTATGCAATTGGAGGGGGGGGGGGGGTGCTTTACAAATGAGTTTGAAGCACCATGCTGAATGGAAGACACTTAAAATGGTGATTGTGGAACCTCACAAGTGTGGCATTTGTAATTATTAACGGCGTGGCTTTAATTTCCCAAACTGATTTTTCCTGGTAACTAGATAGTCGTTCTGTTCATAGAGCGTAAGGAACAAGATCAACTAAGTATTTTCTTTTTCTTGATTCTAAATTGTTGTTACAGTTCTTTGGTTGCACTCCAATGTGAAAGTAGCCTGTATCAGGTGTTAAGATTGTGTCCTCAATGAGGTAACATATGCGATGAACTGGGGTATTACTGGTAAAAGTGGTTTTAACGCAAACGTTTAATCATGGCCTTTATAATTGTTTTAACTGCCACTGTATATTTTGGCCTTGCGACGAGTTCCCCTTTCCCCGTTGGGGTGCTAAGTGTTCCTTACAGGGCTGTTGTGATCCCCCCTGCCCTCTGGTGCAATCCCTGATATATTTTGATTCTACTGCAGACTTGGTGGGACATGCTGACTCGTAGGCATGTGAAACGTAAAACTTTTGTTAGGAAATTATCAGGCATAATTTCATTGGTGGTCTCGTAAAGGTCTTGGCTAAAAACTCCGAAGCCAGAGGTTCTATACCGAGGCCGGGGCATTGCCTGATGGGACCGAGTGCAACAGATTTGCCTCGAAACTGCCCCGATGAGGGACGCAGCTCCAGACATATTTTGTACTCTACGCTCCGTATCTTGGGGACAATGACCTGTGTCACGGTCCCAGGCCGGCACCTCTTCTGTTGCCACTTCTAACATCCAGTCGGCCCCTGTCTATCATCTACTGAGGTAGTTAAGGGTCTTTGCTATCTACTGTATCTCTCTAACCACGAAGTCATAAAATTTTTAAAGCAATTAACTAATGAGAATAAACTGCACAACCGTGAAAGTACCATCTCGGACCTCCAAGGCAGTACTTTCATGATACAACCGAACGCCCTTTCCTGCCACAGGTCGTATAAAGTCGCTAATTATGTTCCGGTAATTTGATTTTCTCTTCAAAAAGTTATGACAGAAAAGTGGACATTAAAGAGGACATTGACTTAGTTATGGTACACACCCATTCCTCAACTAAGATATTTCCACTACTATGTCTTTTTGTCAATCCTTTTATTGTAATACTACACCAGTGAAAGTACGCCGACTGTCTCAAAAACGCAAACGTAACATATATAGTGACTGGTGTGTAACACCGGTTCTTTCACGTTGCCGTTTCACCTACAGGCGTGCCTAAATGCTTCTAATTATGATTCCACCACCGCAATTAAACATCCCCATCCTAATCTGAGATTACATTTCTAAGTCTTTAGCAGTAAATGCTGAGAGTAGTGGTGTGTTCTTGATTTGTATCACTGCCCAGTAGCTATGTCAAACAAATTAAAAAAAAAAAATTCTTCTGTGTTTAAATTTAAATAATGCCCCCCCCCCCTCCCTTTTTAAGGAAGGAAGTACATGTTACCATTGCATGATGAGCTTCTAACTGAAAGCATAAAACAACAATTTTCGCTTTAATTTAAATGATGATAATATTTGCTTTTATATAACACCTATGATACGCCTCAAAGCGCTTTACAAATATTACCCCTGCTTAACGATAGCTTGCCCCAGAGACTTCAAAAGGGCAGAATATAACCCTGTTGCACTAATGTGATAAGAGAAACCCTTACCTAAGTGTTCAGAAGATGGGACATCATCGTTAATAATGAAATAAGAGGTGCGGGCTGGGAGATTGCAGCCTTCATTCGGGCAGATAATTTCCTATTTTTGAGTAAGTTTTTTTTTTTAAGTATTGCTATTTTCGGACTAATATTCATTAAAATTTATGGCACAAGTCCTGTAGACAGGCTCCCCGTCCCAATTGAAAGTGATCTAGTGTGCTTATTTAAGACCTTAATTTTCTTGTTCGGAGCAAATTAATTTTGATCAGTGTTTACCTAGGGTCCTGTTCAAGATCTTTCCGGAGAGATAATTATAACTACAGGAAGAATCATCGTATCTGAAGATGAGTGTAGAGAATCGAACTGATGTCGACACGCATTGTAACTTGTGGAGATAGCTTTAAACCAGTGGTTTCCAACCGTTTATACGTGCGAATGACTGCGGCGGTAAAAGTTACTGATCTGCGCAAGTCTGTAAATGATATGTACCACCCACAGGACAGGATGTTTGTCTTTACGTGTGTTATAGTTAAAGTTGTCCGATTGCGCTATGTAGCCTATACGTATTACCGCACACATGCAGTTACCGACTGTTTGGGTTGCCTGCATGTACATGTTAAGAAGTGTGCACTGTATACGTACCACACACACACACACATACATATGCCGTGCATTATAATTAAACCGTAGTACAAAGACCAGGGCTGTAGTCGAGTCCCCACCTTCCGAGTCCGAGTCCGAGTTCGAGCCTGCCGAGTCCGAGACCGAGTCACTGGCATTTGAGTCCAAGACCGAGTCCGAGTCACAAGCTCCGAGTCCGAGTCCCCCTATAGAAAAGTGTACACTAAGAACAGGAATCTACAAATAGTCAATTTTTACACTGCTTTTTATACAATGTTGTTGTGTGCTATGATATAGGCAGGGGGGCTGAATGGCAGTGCGCGATTGTTCTTTTTAATTGGTCATGTGGTGCAACTGTACATATGCCGAACATGTGGTGGAAAGGCAGGAATTGACGAATAAGTGTTTAGGGAAAGCCGGTGTAGGCGGGAAATCTGTGGTTGGAGGTGGGGTGGATGTCATTTTAAACAGGGGCGGCGCCACAGGGGGCAGGGTAGGCATTTCCCCACTATGATTTTTATCCCCCAAAATAAAATCATCTAAACATATAATTTTGTAGGGGTGGGGTGAGGTGTTACATTATGTCATCTAGTTATCACAATATGTTAAATTGTTTGTTACAAAATACCTGAAACTTGCAATCCCCGCGGTAAGCGTAACGTTTTCTATTTTCCACATTGTTTGAGTGAATGCAGGTTTAATATTCCATAAACACTATAGGCATTGTACGTCACGCATACAAAAAGAGCACGGGAACCGAGAGTAAACATAAAACAAAACAGTAGTACTGATAACGCCAAGTTATTATGAGACCTTATGCAAGTGATGTCACAGAACAGAAATTGCTCCCTCGTTTAGAGGAAAAGCGCGTATCATCGTAAGTTACACCAACAAATACAGACAGCTGGTTTGTGCACCAGGGGAAACGCCTTAACCATAAATCTGTATCTAACCAGAACCCTACCCCTACTTCAAACTCGGAGTATATTTCCGTCCAAGGAAATCTTAGGTCTATAGCGAACCTTCGATCTAGTGTATCCCCCCTGTCCGGATTAAGCAATGTTTGGCAATCTCAAATATTTAGCCATTTACTGTCTCTCCAGTTCCGGCGTGCAGTGACCATTTCAATTTTAGAACGTGAAGATATATACTGGGGTATCATAAGTCAATCACTTAACGAACATTTTGACAATAAAACTATAAATTTTTAAATGAACGAAGCTTTTCAGTAATATTATATGTCTTCCTGATTGTGCTTTATTTTGGTGTTTTCTGGACTGAGTAATTCATAGAAAACGAATTATGAATTGTAGGTGGCTGTACACAACACAATTTTTACTGTATGAAGAAATCTTGAGTCAATCACTACAGAAAAAGAGCAAATAAAATCAGGGGCGGCGCCACAGGCGGCAGGGGACGACGGCCCCTATCATTTGCCAGATAAGGGGAAAAGAGAAGGAAAAGAAGAGAGAAAACAAGAAAAATAGAATCGAAAGAGAAGACAAAAATGAAGCGAAATAGATAGAAGAAGAGACGAGGAGGGGTGGGGTAGTCCTATATCTGATCCATATAATTAATCCAGAGCTTCCAGGAGGCCCTATTCCGGTGTCTGCCAGCCTTTAGATACCCTTTTATAATGCACAAATGAAGCAAGGAAAATTTTCGTATTAGTTCAAGAATGGTTATGTGGACTCCAGGCACGTATTTTGGCCTGGAAACGTTCCCCGAATAGAAGGCAGTAGGCAGTGAAGTACCCCAAGGGGGGGGGGCTTCAGAAGGTTTACACCCCTGTTCTTAGACCCCTTTCCCAGAACGGCCCTCTTTCACCCAACCAAAAATTAGAATTCACTAAATTATAAGCACTTTTCAGCCATATATGATCAGTTCCAAAAATATACCAAAGATAGCACTTTCTTGCAACTAAGCAACCTTAAAGTAACAAAAATGTTTCAAAGGGAAGGGGACACCCCTCCCCTTAGACCCCTTCCCAGAACGGCGATCACTCATCCCATGCTTTGCCCCCTATCAAAACCCTGTCGCCTCCCCTGATTTTAAACGATCACTCTTTTAATATTTCCTATTAAAATTGGTTTCAAAATGTAAATGTTCAGGACCCAAGGGAGCCTTCCCCTCCTTCAGCTGTACCTTCGTTACTCTTTACGCGAGAGCGTCTTCAGTTCGAATGTGGCTCATTTCTGCAAACGTTTCCTCTCCTAAGGGTGACTAGTACCAAACGTTTGTGAAGAGGGCCATTTTGGAATACAAATTTGCCAACAATCCGACAACACATAAGTTTTGGAAGCTAACGGGGTGCGCCAGAAGAGAGGTGCCCTTCTACATCTTAGTTATATTGAAGTCTATACATT
Organism: Holothuria leucospilota; assembly: GCA_029531755.1. Taxonomy (NCBI): domain Eukaryota; kingdom Metazoa; phylum Echinodermata; class Holothuroidea; order Aspidochirotida; family Holothuriidae; genus Holothuria; species Holothuria leucospilota. Next base: position 96,610 of record JAIZAY010000090.1, read on the forward strand.
GACCTGTGTGGACTACGGCAGTTGGAATTCTCTGGTTTCAAATCCATCTTGAATTTCAGGTCCTACATACCATCACCAATCCCTCTGCTACATCCCTGCGTGCAAACTGTGCCATATTCCAATAATCCCCACCGACCCACCCAGTCACATGTTCACTGCGGTCAAATCGACGGATCATATAGTTTGACGTATGTAAACCAGTGGTGGTGAGGGAGGGGGGGGGGGTTGGCGTGCTAGTCGGGCTAGTCGAAATGAACTTACGAAATCTTAGGAGGCCATATGCCTTTTGATAGAAACATATATCAGGGCCGTAGCCTGGGCGAAGTCACCAGGGGGCAGTTCTGGACACTAGCTAAGCGGAGCACCAAGTGGCGTGCTCACAGATAGATGACTCCTGGGGGACCCTTCATTTTTTTACGTGTGCATGAGTGCCATCCTGAGGGAGGTTGCTGGGGAGAGGGTACATGTAAGGCCTGGCTGAAGCGTAAAGTTGTGCTATCGTCTGCAATGCATTGAACTGATTATATCTTTACAATTGTTATTATTTAGTGATAATCTTCCTATTTTCTTGCTGGGCGCAAGTCAAGAGGTGCTCTCTGAGAGAAGAGGATGATAATGCATGTATGACACACTATAACACTCTTTGAAAATTGTTTTGTCTTGAATGCAAAATTTGGAAGAAAAGGGACCCTTATATGCGATTTTCCAGGGTATCGGGGCCTTGAAATCATAACTTGGGCAGTGAAATTTCAGCTTTCCAGTATTTGTTCTAAAGAGGGCAAAATTAAGTTTACGATTTGGAAACCTCAGGGGCTGTTTTCCCCTGCCCTCCCCCGCCTACGGTCCTGTATATAGGCCGAATATTATTTTCTTTTCTCTTATTTGCTTTTTCTTGTTTGAACTGTGCATTTCTAAATAACGATATTTCAGAAAAAATTACGGTATCGAGATACAACTTTTGCAGCCTGGTAACTTGCGACTCAATCAAGGCAACCCAGGAGGCTTTTTTGGCAAAACATATTCTTGTTACGCTTTAATAGCCAACAGATAGTGACGCTCCACTCAGATAAAGTCACACCAAACCACCTTCTCCCCAGCCATAAACTTTTCAAAAAAAGATTTGCGCCACTTTACATGACACAATTTTATTTGTTACGGGCTCTGTCAGGGCTGGACTCTGCCTGATGGTCACATTGTGATATTTGTGATCATCAGTTGAGTGCACATTCAATGTCATTTACAGAGAGAGTAGATAACCGTTCAGGTTTATGTCCACTATTTTGTAAATATCCTCGGCGCTTCTAGTGCTACGCCATTTTTGTTCATTTTGATGCTGCTTTGAACCCGGGGCCTTTCGACGGACCTCTAGGTCACCTCACATTCCGGTGGAACCATTAGGCTAACCTTTTCAAAATGAGGTCTAAAGGTAAAATCATGGATACACGTCTGGCTGTGGCCCTTGAGTTAGTTAGTTAGATGAGGTTTAACGTCCCAGTTTCCAACCAATTGGTTCAAGTCGAGACGACCACGGCCTTTTTTCCAGTTGTTGCTCACTGGCTTGTTTTCCCTACTCTATTGCTTATGTTGAGCACCAAGCACAAAGGCAGTAGGTGTAGCCCGTGAGATATTCCCGATTAAAGATGTGGGCCTCCAGTGAGAACAATTAAGGACTCCCATGTACTTTTTTGTCGTAGGACTTTTAACAATATGATCTATACTATACAGCTCATATTGAAAAGACGTAGATACTGTGTGGAGATGTTTAGAAACTGCAGAGGACAGGTAAAGTAACACGACCGATTAATTGCTAAAAGGGGATTTTCAAATTCTGCCGGTTTCGAGAGTGGTCTAGGAAAATTTAGAGCCTAGTCACCAGTCCGGACTGTACGAGACCGAGTCGCAGTCCGAGTCCGAGTCCATGCCTCCCGCGTCCGAGACTTAAAATCGTGACCCGAGACCGGTCTCGAGTCCGAAACTGGTCTCGAGTACTACAGCACTTACAACGACACATGAGAAAGCCAAATATGGCTCTGTGGACGGCACACACATATACAGGCATGCGCAGATACTAACTTTTATCGCTGCAGTTAATCGCGTCTAACATTTTGCATCTCACAGGCCCTTTTACTAAATGAAGTTATAGGCAATCAGTCCCAACCCCTTAAATGCGCACTAAACAGGTGTTAAAATTAACCCTTTTGACCATTGTATATATAACAATAGAAGGCCTATCTCAGTACCGTTTTTTTTTTTTTTTTGATGTTGTGGGTTTTATATGTTGGTTTAGTGGTACATGGAATGTACTGGTTGTATGAGGCTTTGAAAGACATGTCAATCAAGTGGTCTTACAGAAAGAACTGGTTAGATCAAGCCCGTAACCGGACTGGGGGGACAAACCACGCCCAGGGGCACAAAGTATAAGTTATTGCTCAGAGCTATGCCCACAGAGCAGGCTAAACCAAGTCAACGAGCATGGTTCCATTTGGCAATAGAGATAACTTACAAATTTTCCAGTGCACATAAGGAGGGAATGTCACTCAACATATTGACCTTACATTATTTTCATTGTATGGGTGCAGATTTAAAAGGTCAGCTTGGGCATGAGGTATTGGTCTCCTTAAAACTATTAAAAACCTCTTTCCCTTTCTCCATTACACCAATTCCTCAAGGCTGGACATTGTCATTGTCCAGATCATGACATGTGATACAGCTTGTTGGAAAGAGATAATTAATTGGCTCGACGATGGAGATAGCCTAGGGCATTAGAAAGTGACATATAATCCTACCCCACGAAAGTCCAATTTTGTGGGGTCAGAAATGTAACATTTTTAACGGGTTCAATACGGCATGGGGAAGATATTAATCTTTTTTTGAGACTCATTTTTACTTCACTATCTCATGTTTTGGATTCCCTTGCCTCCTCGTAAGTGCTAATCGCCCCGAGTTGCGAGGAAGGGCACGGGAAAGGGGAAGGGACAACATAACCCCCTGTAGGGATCCCCTAAGGAAATTTTGACTGAATGAGCTTAAACAAACAAACCACAATACCTTATAGAAATGCAATTGTTCACATGTGAATTTAAAAGCACTGGGCGCAAAGTAAAACTGAAACTACCCCGGCGACGTCGCCATGGCAATCGGTCTGCATATTCCACTTTAATATTTACCCGACATAAAAGACCTGCAAGCACTGCACGCGAACAAAGCATCTATTCTGTCGTACTTAGATTCTCTGTTCAAAGTCACAGGGACCTTTAGAAGCCAATAGCTATTACACTTTTCCTTGCAAACTTATTACAGGCTTTGCGTCGATAAAACGGATGTTTAAAAATATAGCGGTCATTGGCAAACGAAACGCCACCCGGTTCTTCTGATAATATTCCTGGAGATATGGCAGTCTACGTCTTTGATTGCACTTTTAGAATAAAATAAAAGCCAGCCGTGCAAAAGAAATGTTTATTCAACCACGGAGAGATGCTCTGTAAAACACCCACTTTACTGGTAAAGACCCTTTGCAAGATTAGCAAATTCTCTAAAAATACGGCTCGGAAGGAGGTTGACACTTTTCAGACTTACTAAATTTGCAAAACTACAACATTTAACTTAAAAAAAAAATGCTGGACGTTCAGTCATGTTAATGATAACGTACCGTTGCATATGAATAGAGAAGTATGTCAGACGATGTAGCAAGGAATTTGCTTGGAGTGTTTAGAATCAGTTGTTACAAATGACGTCAAATTTCTTTACTCTATTGTCTTCCGTAACGCAAGGTTGGACAGTCTGTAAGTGAGGCGCAAATTGCAGCTTGTGCTTTACGAGATGATAAAGTAAACCAATCACTCTTATATGAAGAGTGTTGATAATATCGTTGCTATTGGTTACAGATAACGGGGTTAATGTGATTTCTGTTTTTGTGGCCTGTTTAGTGCACACCCAGTGCCATTTTGGAACCGTCAAATGTTTCATTCTAATGATCACAATTTGTAAATACCTTAGGGCTCACGGGGATCTTCTCTCTGGAGTCCCAATGGAGAAAAATGGAATGTTTATCATCCTGTGTTTGTATCTCAACTTGGAGTAATCTGTCTTGCATTGTAAGAATACCAAAAATAAATACATCATTTTCTGACTCTTGAAGAGTTCCGATTCCCCGTGCAGGATGCTGAACCTTCCCGACGTGGTGCTAGGATTCCCTGACGGGGTGGGGGTGTATCCACTTTTTCTTCCGTGTGGTACAATCCCGGCTATACTTTTATTACATGCTGCGGCAGACTTGGATATACAAACTGAATATAAAACATTTGAAAAAAAATCTTTGGGAAATTATTACTAGGCATCACTTCACAGACGGCCTTAGAGAGAAAAATACAAAGGCATCGGTTGAAACAAATCCAACAATATAAGTATGAGGTCGATTCTGATGTATTATCTAGCAAGACCGAATTCAACAAAACGGCCTTCCTCTGGGCAAGGCCTGGTCCTAGAAAACACGACATTGACCTTTACCCCCCCCCCCCAGGAATTTTACCTTATTTTTGCAGGGATTGCTTCGAACACGTCGGCCCCTGTCTGTCAGCCATTGCCTTAGTTCAAATTCTGTAGCTTTCACTGTAATGACTCCGAGGTCGCTACATTTGTAACAGCGATAAGTAAAAACCGTTCAACCATGAGAAAACACCCTTACAAAAAACCCAAGATGCCATACATTAACTGCATTACCACAGGTTGGGCATGAGAAAATGTGTGGAAAGCAAAAATTACAAAAAAAAAATTTTTGACACAGGTAACATGTGATAAACTGGGGTAAAGTAGGTTATGTGTTGAAATGTATGGATAGGTGTGGCGCTGAGTAAAAAACTCAATAAGTTGGTTTCTTTCACTAGCATTGTTTGTCACACATTGCCTTGTTTTGCCACATGTGTCAACTTGACCAAACTTTCCCCCACTTTGACCCAGAGTTTCATGTGTGACAATAAATGCAGGGAAAGCGTGGTCCGGTGTTTCGGATTGGTTCCAATACTTTATGTGTCACTACTCATGACCAAACTTGTTTTTCTCATTCATTTTAATATGCCCTGCTACATTTGATTAGGTGTGCTCAAATGTGGCATTCCACACTTTTTTAAGGGCAATCTCGGACTTTTGGAGTATCACTTTCATGATAAACTTAAATGTACTCGATTACCGCAGGTCGTATAAAACTGCAAATCAATACTCGGTTATTTGGCATTGTATTTACGATGTTAACATACTGCAAATACATGTACATTTACGAGGGAGTAATCTTGCCTAAATAATGCACATCGGTTCCTCAAATAAGACATCTTCATCTATGTTTTAAATAGGCTACATTTTATTCATTGCCAATATTTCAATTACCGGACCACACAAGTGAAAGGGGGTCGAATTACTATTTCGAAGGTTACATAAGTAAAAGGGGTCGAATTACTATTTCGAAGGATAAACAAGTGAAAGGGGTCGAATTACTACTTCGAAGGGTACACAAGTGAAAGAGGGTCGAATTACTATTTCACAGGGTACACAAGTATAAGGGAGTCGAATTACTATTTCGAAGGGTACACAAGTGAAAGGGGGTAAGATTAATATTTCGAAGGGTATACAAGTGAAAGGGGGTCGAATTACTATTTCAAAGGGTAGATATTTCGAATACATCACTAGGACCTAAAAATGACTTAGAGTCGTTATTCCGAAAGGTTGTTATTCCGAATATAACATATAGGGATCGTTATTCCGAAGGGTCGTTATTTCGATACTAGAATAAGGGTTGTTATTCCGTATAGAGATTAGGAGTCATTATTCCGAATGAAACACATTAAACACCCTGAATTCAGAGATTCCCGTTTTAATTCAACTAAGTCTAATTTGCATTCATTTCTGGCCAAACGTCGGTAAATCACTTAATACGAGTACAGCGTACTCATTTGTGAAATCTGCATGTTCGAATACCCTTACGGAGTCGGAGTTTAGTGCATTTAAGGTCAAAAATTTTTCTCTATTCGAAAAAACGATCATTCTAAATAACGACCTTTCTTCTCTTTTTGGAATAACGACCCGCATTCTGTATTCGGAATAAAAAACCTTACCTTCGTTTCGAAATGACGACCCTTCGGAATAATGAAATTTTTGAATACCAATCCTTATTCTGGTTTCGGAATAACGACCCTCCGGAGTAACGGCCCCTAAGTGATATTTGGGAAAACGGCCCCTCGGAATGAAAAACCATCGGAATAACGAACGACAATCCTCATTAACGAAACAGTTATACAGTGCATGATGTGTCACTCTGGTTCTTTTCTCGAGATTGGTGCCAGTTGTGTATTAAGCGCTTACGATTCCTGTCCCGGGACTAAATGTATTGTCGCATCCTAAGGATGAGAGTTATGCCCCAAGATTTTAGCAACTTTACCAAGGACTGGAAGTGGTGTGTTCTTTATCTTTACCACAGCCGACAACTTTGCAAAGCAAAAGCAAATTAAAGGAAATGTTCTGTTAATTCATACATTGGAATACCTTCCTGAAGAGAGTTATTACATGCACCGTAGAATCAGTGTTATTCCAGATGAAAATACATGTCATGAATCCTTTCCCCTGCTGTTCAATTTTAAGCAAATTCTGTCCTATGATCATGGCACACGATGTATGCCATTGGCAGAATTTGTACTCCCAGATCTTTAGTTCCCCTTTTTCAAACGCATTTCGGAAACCAATATATGGTAGTCAAATCAACATAATTACAAGTATTACGTAAATGAGGGACTTCTGGTTGGAAATATTTGTTCGGACACTATTTGCAAAGTTTAAGAATGATGTTGATAAAATAAAAATAATAGTCCTATTCACTGTGAAATTGAGAGTACGTGAGGGGGTGTAAGCGAATTAATGAATTATTCTTGGAGATATCTCTTAACCGACAGAAAACAACCCTTCAACAATAATATATCAAACGACATTTACATCGGTCTTCAGAAACGGGCCACAACTTTCAAAAGTAACATCATTGCCGTAGACTGGCGGGGATTTCGGCTGCATCAATTCACCTTTCGGGCAAAAAATGGTATTTTGGGGGCAATACATTCATGAACCTATTGAAGAATAAGGGTTTCACCACTTCTCCCCCTCCCCAGCTGGAGAGTCCCATTATCTTATGACTAACACTCAAGTTCAGAGGAAAAATGCCTGATTAGTGTAACAATTGGTGTAATGGGAGATTTCTTCAAACATAAGAAGCACATGACATACGATATTGGGAGATAGGTAATATTGTCTTTGTTAGATCAGGTGTGCACAGTCTATCAATGCAATAGGGTTTATATTTCTCAAAATGGTGGACACAAATTTGGTTTTCGAAAACATGCAAATTTTCAGAAAAGAGTCTTCAAGATCTTATCAAGGTAATATTTTAAAAATTGATGTGATTTTGAATTTTCAGAGGCATATTCTTGCTTGCCTGAGAAAATGACTGCAAAAGACAAACTCACAAATTTACTGTTGCTCTAATATGCACTAACTGGTTTATTTTGGTCACTTACAGAATACTTTTTTCAACGAAATATCTACGTGTAATGTGAGGAGATATAAATCAGTTTAATCCTAATGTAAATGTTGTGAACATAAAATTTCTTCGGACTGACTCGATGATCTCAAATATAATACTTTCACTTTCCTGGCAACTTTTTAGAACCTTCAGGTTAAGTAACATACTCTCTTTGAGTTATAGACTCTGTATCATTGTCAGTTGAGTTAAATTTCCAAATTTGCAATTAGTGCAAAAATAGCCTTTAGAATTGTTTCACAGTTTGACCGCGTGCAGCTTTAAAGGGGGCTCTTAAATGGGTTACCGTATACAAGGCAAATATAAAATGAAAAATAAAAAACGGCGATATGTGTTGAATATGGGGGCGGGCCAGCGGCACACCTAATTCCACAAAGCTAAGGCTTAGCTTTGTGTTTGGAAATAACATTTACACGTAAAAGTTACCTTGTCTATCATACATAAGATTGATTTATATTTATGACAATAATTTCTTTCAATTAAGCTGACGAAATGTTTGTTTCCCGACAAGTCAAGGACGTTAAAACTTATCCTAAAAGGCATCTACTTAAATCCCACAAAGATTACTAGCTTAAAAATGTTGAATCAGGATATTGTTACTCTAAAGTCAATTACTTTTGATATTGTCTCAAGGTTCATACCGCGTGCCATAGCAGAAATGAAGGGTCACAAAATACTGACGGTTGCTGCAGTGCATGATGTGTCTCCTTTTTTCCTAAAATGTCTGTATCTACGGCTTAGATTACGGACTATCTCAGGGGTACACTTTTTGTTTTGTATTGGGGTAGAGGGGTCTTTAAAATTACGCCATACATTTAACTGTGGAAATCAAAGAGTGCCTACACTTACATTTAACGATCAAGTGGAGTTGTGTATATCATTCATTAAAAAATGTTCTTCTCGATTAACTTAGCTACAAAATAAGCGAAAACGCTTACAAATTTCGTTTCAGTTAAATGGGAGTACGACATCATTGATATTGATGAAGAAAATCTGTTAGGCGATTGGAAATTGAATCTTCAGTCTGGCAAATGGGAGGTAAGTGATGAACATTTTAACTCACCACACCTGCAGCATTAAATTTTATTCCGTAATTTATTACTTACGTTCTTTGTATAAAATTAACACTGAATAGGATGAAAGCAAGTGACAATCCAACGAAAATATACACTAAGTACAAACAATGTCGTTGCTTAGCAACCATATCATGTAACTAGAGTTTAGTGTTTGTATTAATGCTGCTGCACTGATTTCACCAAGGTCGCGTCTGACAATGGGAAGTAGTCTACGTCGTTGACAGGCAACCGTAATACTGGCTTTGATAATTTGATTTGTAAGCTGCATTTATTTGAAAAAGGCCCATCAAAGGGAAAGATGTAATATGAGTCGTAGGCAGACACCTCTCCTTCAATGAAAATATATTGAAGAAGCCCAGTTGCAGTCACTATATCCGTAATCTACTGTATACCTACACAATCAGCTATGATATAGTAATAAAAGCACTATCAACTACCTTGAAACGCATGTATAATTTCTTCCTTTAAAGAGAATTTTCATTTTGTTTAAAACGGTTTGCAATGTATTTTTCTCTTTTGATAAAACATCCCCAAAACTCAAGTCTGCAATATTCGGAGGACCGATTTAATACCGGTTTAAAACTTTGGTGCGGTGCTTTATACAACCACGCAGTTACTCTAATTATATCGTTTTGTCAATTTTTTTTCTGTTCAAACTTATTTCATTACCATGGTATATTTTCAAAATTTTATTGCACACAAAGGCGCACGGGGATGTTGACAGTTCACGTTATTCTACCATTATATTTAGCAGCACGTAAAATCACTAAGAAATATACATCCAAATCACTAAACTATTAAAAGATGCAAACTTTTTTATCACTTAAACAAGCTCAGGAGACGAGGGAGGGGGAAGATAAAATGCTATAATGTTTCTTTCTTAAAATAAAAAAAAAACATGCTGTGGCCAAAAAGCATAATTTTTTGTAAAGTACCCCCAGGGAGGATAGAGAAGTTTAATGAAAAAGTACCTGTTTTTACTCTTGCATGCTGTCAGAATCTATGTCACATATAAACTAATTACACATTGTCTGCCTTATTCTGGCATGTAACTCTACATGTCAACACTCTTTCTTGTCGATTCTGAAACAATATTAACACATACCTGCAATACAGACAAAGCCACATATGCTAGCGACCTTGCTTGAATATTCCGGTCGCACTCATTGGTCGCCAAACTACTAGCAGTACGATAGTTTGTTGATCCTTATCTCAGTTTGGTGAAAATAAATAGAAATGCGATTAATCCTTTTATGAATGCCTAAAAATATAACATGGAAAAAGACGATAACAAACAAGCTATCAAGATTTTTTATGGAATTATGGAGCGTCGTGCATTCTAATCCAGTTAAATTAAAATTGAAAATAAAATTTATATCATTAAAGACGTTGCGATGAAATGCAATGCAAGAAAACCATCATATTTGTTGTACAAGATTAAACCTCAAAATAGCTGTACGTTAAGCTAAACGTGTGAGTGCAACCCTGTTTATGCTGAGTTCATACAAGCAGTGACCATTCTGATTCTGCACACTTCAATACTTTAAAGGTGATGTGAGATATTATTAGCTTTAAAAGCTCATCATTAGAGCTCTGGGTTTCAGCGATCTAACAAAATTCATTTTGCACACAGTATAAAAAATTGATTAGGCAGAAACTCAGAGAAACCGATTTCGCACAACGAAACTTGCTCACATAGAAAGTTGTCTCTATGAGTTGTCTAGGTAGTGTGTTTGGTTCCCTCCTAAATATTTAATGCATTTTGCATCCATACTGCGTTATGGGTCGTCAAGATGGAGGAAAATCTGCTATTCGACAGAGTGAGGATTCGGATTATCTCATTCTAAAGCACACTATACTGAGCTATAAACTGGGTAAATTAAAAATTTGGGCTCATCGATTCGACTCGTATTATTACATGTACAACATAAATCAGAAATGGTACGATTTGCAACCATTTCAGAACCTTGGTGCTAAGCACATTTAAAAGAGAAAACTTTTACAGTATACGTTGTGCAGCGTTGCTCAAAAAAAAAAAAAAAATACTCGAAGTGATTTAACATGGAATTGTCAATGCTATTCATAAACAAAGTCTCTTTGGGTCGTCTTTTCATTTTCATTCTGGGCTGTCTGGTTAAGACAAAACATTGTCAGTTTTCCTCATAAATCTGAAACGACCTCAACACCCTCTGAATGTTTTGCGACTTACCGGTCGCCGCCCGTGGACTTGAATCAATGGAAGTGACACGTAGATGGATTGCAGATTAATTTATAGAGGCAACTAAGTAACATGCTATGACGGAGAGTAACAGATAATGCTTACCAAAAGGCTGGTACCCAATAATCTATTAAAACTTGTGAGATGAGGAAAAGTGATTTACGTTTATTTGTAAAAAAGCCAGGAATATAACAGTGTCTCTTCAGTTCTGTACATAACTTATCCAGAGTAGCCAAATGTGTTTCACTACAAATATTCCCCCAAATGGTCGGAATGGCACTATCAGGCGACAAGGTCTTACTATAAACAAGTTGAATTTGACCATTCTTTTTCACATATAATAACTTTCCATTCAAGAAGCAGGGGTATGCACACGGATATTGTCACCTATTTCTGGGACATTTGGTTCGGAGTATGTGCATCCACAGTACTAGGGTACTTGTACGCAAAACACACGAAATTAAGAATAGACGACTGTTAAAATTGTGTATAGCTTTAATTAATACATAAGCAAATAATACACGGATATATGCAGTCGAACAAATTTCCTGTTTCTTTTTGGCGCCTTTTAAATAGTCAAACCCAAAGTTTTAAATGACCAAGGTCACTCCCAATATTAAGTTAACTCTCCCGGTTCTTTTGCTGGATTGACATTCAATAAAGTATTGTCCCAAATTATTAATCTAAAGCCGGTAAAATTATTTTAATGCAGGTAGAATAACGCCACGTGGTTCAAGCTCCGTCCACAACTCCCGCATAAAGTCAGGCCAATGCCTTTGACGTCTCGGCGGAGTAATAAGTCACTTCGGCTTAGACACATTGGCGGTTTCCAAGTTCTGGGCGTGGTCAATATGGCGGAGAATCCAGACCGGAAGCCATATACAATGGCGTTCAACGGCAAGAGTACAGCGGTAGCTGGCCTCACGCCCCCGGCTCCATGCAGTTCGGTGTCGAATCCTCCTTCCTACAGGCTATGCAAGAAGACTCTTCTCACCTTTTAGGGAAGCCTCACGCCAAAGGCAGGATACTGCAGACACACACGCACACATACACATTTTTCTAGGCCAGCTCACCCTTTGGAGTCTTGATCTGTACTGCCCAAGAATTTTTCTTCGAGACGAATTGACCACCCATCCCAACCCAAGTAAAGAATGCGAGACTTGCCTGCTCCATTGTGTACTGTACATTGATATGCTTAATTATTTATTCCCTTTGCGCGAGTGCCTAAACTACGTCACGCCACAGATGAAACTTTTCTTCTATCACTCGTGACAGATATGCCAAAGGGAGGGGGCCGATCTTCTCTATGGGGAAGGGGTGGGACTAACATGAAGCTACGGCAACAGCGACAAGTGGTCGGAAGGAAAGCAACCGGGAGCAAAATAACGCGGTTCTCAAAGAAATTTTAAGAAGCGGGTTTTTATTCAAGAACACTTGAAAAATTAGTGGGAAAATGCGAATGCCTATTAAGGAAAATTTGAGGGTTTAGTACGTTAGTAAACAAAATTTGAGTAGTAACTTCAAGCAAACGTGAAAACTGTCAGTTCAACTGATGACAATTTGAGATTTACATTGAAGAATATCTGAAATCTGTGGGACCTAGGTAAATGCCAGTATGTATGGTTTTATGAAAGACAAATTGAAAATTTGGGCCATTTATGGAAGAATTTGCTTTTCCTGCGAGCAAAACCAAATAAATCGTCTGGTCAACTGGTCGCCCTCTAACAGTAGATGTATTAATCGTACAATAAACCCCCGACGGAATTGGAAACTTTCAAAGACGGCGAAGGGAGGTCGTCTACTGCCATCCACCTAGTGCCAAAGAAGACATTTTAAAACTTACCATGTGCTATCATAATGATGATGCCTGATTCAGTTCAATGATGCATAACTCAAAGTACGGTCAATCAACATAGAATAAGATTGATGTATTATGAAAAAAATAAACTTTAAGCCTTGAGTCATGAGTAGCAAATTGATTTATGATCATTGTAGTCACACACCCATCTAATGCAGATAACAATTTTATCCTATGATACACATGGTGATTCATTTATTGCTATTTCATTTTAGAATGAAAAAGGTGAAGAAATGCCAGACTGGGACTATCAGCGAGTGGTAAGTCTATGACAGATAAGTTTAACGTTCCAACGAGCAGGGCAAAACCAAAAGGGTAGAATGATGTTTTTCTTTTAAATTTGAAAAGTATTTTGTCAAACTCTGCTATCAAGTTAAGGGGGAATATGTGCAGAATGGAGGTTACTAGAAATTACCCTTCGACAGTACACACTGTCTACGGTTGCAAATTGAAAACTGTATAGTTTGATTGAAAAATATATAGTTTGATTAAAATAGTTGTTGAAATGCCTTCACATTCAAAGTAACCGATTCTCTCTGTGTGCTTTTCCCAGCTTTAGTTAAAATATTTACAGTTATTGTACGAAAATAAAGCTGATCTCTCTCATTGCCACCAACGGTCAATATTTGTTCACTGGTGACTGGAGTTTTATGACATCCCATAAAATCTGTCAGGTTTAATCCAAAATAGTGTAAATAAAGGCTTACATTAACTTTCTAATCCAATGTTGTTATTAGAGGAAATATGTATTTTACAGAAACTTAAAGGACAAGATAGTCGAGAGACTTCTGTCTCACTTGTCGTTACCTGTCTCATTTCAAAATCTAAGGGCGTGCTATAGCTCGCCCCCACCCTCCACCCCATAACACTTTCCGAGTTTCGACAGTTGTCCCGAAAAGATACATGTAACACGCGGTATGTAAAATCTTTCTGTTTCCCAGAATTACGGTCAAAATGGTTTTAAATTACCGTCCATGCAGTTTCATTTGCTTTTAAATATATTGAACGTAACGTGAGTAGTCATGGAACAATTTGACAACCGCATACGTCTAAAGAAGTATTAAACATATTTAGTAATGAACCAACCGTAATATGTGCACTTTGTATTGGACGTTGTACTCAACGAAACTCCTTTTGTGTCTTATACTGTAGAGTTTCTTTGGTTCATGTAGGCTATTATGGATTTATGTCTGACATATCCCAGAATCAACAGGCGGTAATACATTTTATATAGGAATTTACAAAATAATCTTGGTTGGTTTAAATAGTGGACCCGAAACAGGGAGGGGGGCATGAGTTCCGTTTCCTCACCCCCATCGAATTTCAAACGTTGTCCATAAACGAAGTGAACAAAAAAGGCTTTTAAGCCATACATTTTGAAGAGGGTAGGGAAGGGAATGTTTTCAACTAAATGATGGATCGATTTTATTTCACAAATCGTTGACAAAGTATCAAATTTTCGGAATTTCTTAGTAATTCTTTTCGGGGTTTTGTGCTTTTACCAATTTTTAATGCCATTTCAAATGTATTTTTTAAAGGTATACGGTTACGGATACCGATTTTATAACATATCTAATGTAAAATTTCGACAAAACTGGCACAAAATTGTCAAGGCTTTACACCGGAATGAACTAGTTCATTCCGGGTGGTAATGTGAGCTATATTTTGGAAAGCCATAAGACCAACTTCGGGTTTCCAGCAAAAGGCGATTATGCCTGAATGTGGCAATCTTATATAATAGGTAACATTTGTATCGTGATGTACATCATTTGAGCTATATTACTCATTACGTAAGCTTGTCCAATATCATTACGTGTATTTGTAGGGAAAGTCTTTCAGCGTGCGGATGTAGCAGACTACAAGTCTATTCCTACACTCTAAAAAGGTCTGGTCAAATTTGAACAGAATCTGATCAGAGTGACACCGAACAGGAATCTGATTATTTGTTTGATTAGATTTGGTTAAAAAATGATCAATATCGGTTCATATATTAACCAAATTTAGTCAAATTTTTGACCAGATTCCTGTTCGTTGCCCCTCTGATCAGACCTGTTTTAGAGTGTATTTGTATTTCTACTCACGTGATGTTCCTTAAAGGTGATCAGTCGTCTTGAAATATTCTTTGTGACATCAGCCTTTTCTTGACATGTTTCTGCAGTCGTCACTGTTCAAGGATACACCGTACAAGCATGGTATAGCTAATCGGTAAGCAAGAAGAGACGGCTTGTAGCTGTATACCTACTAGCTATACCGATGTCATCATAGCTACTTGTACGGTGTATCCTTGAACAGTGACGACTGCAGAAACATGTCAAGAAAAGGCTGACGTCACAAAGAATATTTCAAGACGACTGATCACGTTTTAAAGATTTCAAAAAAAATATTGAACAAATTTCAAACGCCTGTCAAACCTTGAGAATATAAACTTGATTTCAAAGATAGTGCTGGCATTATACCTGCCATAGGTGTAAGGGAATTTTACTTCAGGGTAAAAGAGGAGAGGCTGAGCTGTCATTGTCCAAAAAAAAAAAAACATTCGTTAAAAGTGAAAATGTCAATATCTTATCGACGATACCTGTTTCAAGAACCCGGGGGAGGGAGACGAAATGGTATCGTTGGTATCTGGTATCTTTGATATCTTTGGTATGATATTAAACCTCACTGGTTAAAAATGAGTATATCTCTTCGTTACAATAATACTGGAATTATGATAGGTTTAAGCGAAAGTCAAGGAAGCGCTTAAATGAAGAGGGAAGGGGAGAGGGGTTCTGACAAAATCCTACACTCACTGAAACCAAACTTGGATCAAACGTCGGTCAGGTTACCGCCTGTCGGGGATAACATGCATTGCAATCTAGAGGTGGTACGAGATCAACCCTGACTTTATCTTACCAGAAAGGATGTGAGAACAAATAACATTTGAAAAAAAACTAAATCTAAACATTCTGGTGAAGCCTCTATTCAGTTCCGACGAATAGTTTTCGAGGTATCAGTAAATGAAGTTCTTACGTCTATGATCTAGAGAGAGCTTGAGCAATCATAGGCTATATCATCTCCTCATACTGATAAGCAAAGACTAATTTATTTGTTTTTCAACGTTTTGAACTTGAAGTTAATAGGGGTTTAAGTTACTCGTAGGGAATTAAAAGTATGTAAAATTTCCATTCCTCTCATGCATTCACATTTCGATAACACCATTTATGGAAGAGAAAATTGGTTGCAAAGTGTAAAGAAAAACAAAGGCGTGCTTATTTTTGTGAGGTGTGATGTCACATGTCCTTGCTTCAAGTTCATTAAGGATTGAAAATGTGACTTCTGCTTCTAAACTTCGGATTCAATGCAAATTTCTCCAAAATAGTTAGAATAAGTACCCTTCTGATATATCCAAACTCGATTCAAGCCTTAATCCAAACTATCCGGTTTACCACATTAAATATGTCTGAAATATGTAAACCCTCCGCATCGAATTTTACCACATTGTGCTACAAACAGGCCAAAAGGTTGAAAAGACGCCATTAAAAAGAGGCGGCGTTGACCACCTATAGCTTAGCAGGAAGCAGAAAGTTCTATGGCACTGTTAAAGACTGAAGAATTGGTGATAAAACTATATTAAGTAAACAGAGCAGCCAAGCTAAACAACGTATGTTACGGTGGGCCGGAAAATTTTCTATTCTAATTTCTGCTCTCCTAAGAAAGGAAAACAGGCATTTCGCAATCGACCTTCGTCAGGGAAAATGTACTTTTCAGTACCCAACAATGCTCCCCATGCAGAGAAACTGAAACAAAATTTCCCGACCGGAAGTCCATTCCCTTCCTGGCCCTGTTCCCTTACCTCGTTTTCCATAAAATCTACACAAGTCTCCTATCCATTTAGAGAATGTCTCATTTTGGAGCTTCAATAAATAAAAAGTCAGCGTTTCTCAGGTATTTTAAAATAGTTGCAATACATACATAACAGCTTTAAAATGCCAACTTAAGAATATGCAATGCAGGCCCGTAAGTTTCGCCTAAGGTCGTTCCCCCTGAATAGTTCTTGCGTTCTTTCTGTCCACAATAGTCCCGTTCATTCCACAGTGGAAATTTTACCCCGTAACTATTCTCTTCAATATACAGCAATAGAAATGTTACTCCAAGTTGTAGGTTCCCTTTTGGTTGAAATAAATCGGGCCTTGTTTCTAAGATAACACATGTAGTAAATCAGAACAAGAAAAACCTTGGTATAAAAAGTGTTAGGATTCGAAAATCATCCACAGTTAGTTCTCTGTTAATCGAGGCTATACGTTACTCGGAGTTCGTGGTTGGCAGGCAATATTCCGTAGGACGTTATAAGAATAGAAGTCACTCAAAAGATAGGAGGCAGAAGAGAGCTATTTATGTCTGAACCAAATAAGTATAAATGAGTAGCAGGACGCAATGGCATTGTCGGAGTGATTATATCATCATAGAGTGACCAATTGTATAACTTCAGTGACAAGATATTACACCAAACCAGTAACGTAACAACGTGGGGAGTGGGCGTTTCCCCAGGGTGCTGCCCATGGATTACCATGTCCCAGCCCCCATTAAAAGAAAAATAGAACATTTACAAACGACTCGTTTCTAGACATATCATTAGAGCAACATTTGAAAGTAGCGCCATTTTCCATGTAAAGCACTTTTTTAATTTCCAAAGGGGAAGGTACATATACTTGTAGCAACTGCGACACCAAACTGTATTAATTCATGTAAAATAAGATTTTTCTTGAAAAGGTTTATCCCCAACACATAAGATATTAAATGCTCTGTCGTCATAGGCAGGGACTGGCCCTGTAGTTGGGAAACAAAATTTACTACATTCGGGCAAAATACAATTAAGTTACTTTTGAGCAAGGGTGCATTAAACAGATAATTAGCAAAAGTGCTGTAAAACAAATTTCAATTGATCGGAGACACGAGTTATATGAAGACTACTTGATGGAGAAGAGTCATAAAAAGTGTGAGGATAAATTACACTTGGAAAAATTCCCAAAGAAATTTCGACAGTGTAAAGAAATTAGCCAAAACAAATGCACCCTGTCCTCCTTGTGAGTCAGTATCGAATCTGAGGCTGGCCTCCCTCTTAAAGCACTAAAGTGTGGACCTTGTCCAATTTCACTGTGTGGAAAGACCTTAAAAGAACAAGATACAGTCAACGATGCCATTCAAAAATAGAAGTCAGTTTAAGAGAAGAATCATTACTCTACTCTCTCGTTTTCTTTTAAGATGTATCAAACAGGAGAGAGCAGTCTTCTTAGACTGGGCAATCACTTTTGATGAGAAATAATATCAAATGGGAGAAAAACTGACACAAACAGGGACAACCCATATACCTCGAGTAGGCATTGACACGAGCAGCTATCTAAGCTGAGCAGTTCGTCCCACTCTAGAACAGAAATCCATAAAGAGAAGATTGCTAAGTTATTGGGTATTTCATATATTTAATGTTCCTTTTAATGTTCTAGTGACTACACGAAGTAACACCTATTTTACTTTTATTAGCAGTTATCCTTTTTTATCATTTCGATGCTATGCGATTGCCCTATTAAGTGCAACCGCAAGTATGCAGCTTCCCTTACACCCCCCATCCCGACCCCTCCTATCCAAATAAATTACCATAAGAGCAAGGAAAAGTCATCTTTATATTGTGAAATTATTTTTAACAAATTAAGGTTGATAAATTGTTTAATCAAAACTATAACTTATATATAACTAGTTTTATGACATATTGTGGAATGAAAAAAGTGTATTGAGTGTAACAGCCTTTAGTCGCGTAGAAGGAGGGAATGGATGCAGAAAGATTTTAGACAGTCAAGGAATATTTTTATAAGAGATTTTTCTTGACATTTACTTCACTCATTTTAATCAATAAAATTACAACCATATTTGTCGTAAATTATCACCATGCCTTTAATGTTCAACTCAAATTTCGAGGCTGCAGTACTTTTTATATTACACCAAATTTAAAGGGAATAGTCAGTCGCTTCACAATTATTTTGGCAGATGAACTGAATGTTACAAATCTCATATAAACTCTATACTGCAAGTATCTTTCACAACTTTTCAGAATATAAATGTCAGTTCTCAAGGTGAACCAAGGGGTTGTTGTGCATAAATTTAGAAATTCAATTTCAAAATTGTCACACCATTCAAAAGAGCCATTAATGAATTAGTGTATCCTTGTATATTAATCCAATTCGGGTGTCTGCAATTCCATGTGAAGAAACATAGACCCTTATCGGAGAGAGCGCTTAGGAAGAAAACCTTACATTGTTAAGGCCCTTTGAAGTAGGTCAAATCATGGATCAAGTTTCTATGGATGTTACGTTGCTAGTGCAGGTCATATTTTATGCATGAAGCATGGTTTTGTTTTTTTCCTTTTATTAAAGTGGCCATGCATAACACGTAGATTGGAATACCGGAAAAGTTACTTGGTCTGAAACTATACAAAAAGTTGTTTCCAAAACTGTTTTCATTACCCTTGAAACCTCAAGCATTAATAAGAGATAAATGCTTTTAAAAGGGCTCCAGGAAGAAGGAACTGTTTAAATTTCATGCCATTATGATAATGTCGTCATATTCGGAACGCCAGTCCACATAACCAAACTTGACGTACAGCATATAGGCCGACTTACACTGTTGAACTATTCCTTTTACCAGAGAGATGATACTAGACTCCATGTTTAAACCTTGATTCTTCCATTAAAGGCCACAAAATCAAGCTCCCCTTGTGTAATAAATTTAATGGACCAGTTTCTCAAGGAGTGCGACAGGTTGAGTCAACTACGGTATCCTAATATACACTTAGGTTAGGCAAGGCAGCCCTTTAATGCGCAAATTAAATATACATCAAAATAAAAGAACTTTTTTTGAATTTCACCAATTTCATAATCTATGAAATGAATAATCTCTCCCTAACATAGTAACTGGCACCAACCGTATCTGTTATAAAAAGAAAATATCTGGAGTTTTCTGCTCTTGCCCCTGCATCCCCACCGAGGTTCTGTCCCTGGGCCCTGACACCATTTCTAACGCTCCCCTGGACCCAACGCATACAAATTCGTGCTTCGCGATCGTGGTACACTGTATGGTGTACTTGAGATCCCCATCCTCAACCACCTTCCTCCATCGTAAACTTACTGGATCCGCGCCTCGAAGGGTATGGTTTAATTGCCCTTAAATACGTCAGTTTGCCCATAGTGGCAGCACTTTAGGAACGCCACCGTCAAAAAATTACCTTCTGTGGTTTGTCAGCACTATATCATTTAGTAACATATACAGTGCAGTACGTTTTTAGCCTTTAGGCTGAATTGGTGTGTGCTTGTTTGTGAACTGATAGCACCAATATATATATATATATATATATATATATATTATATATATATATATATATATATATATATATATATATATATATATATATATTTATTTATATGCTGTGCACGTATCTTACATAGCTCTTGACAAAGGGAATTTTTGTTTCCCAGCTGTCCTGTACATGTTTGTAATGTCGGACATTCAGTTGATATGTTGATCCAAGTCTAGACTAGTCCATATGATCAATCAGCAGTGGGTCTAATGTGCTTTCAGTACCACATTCTACCTCACCATTACACTGATTATGCTACTGTCTAGAACGGGACCACTGTCGGTTTGGTCAGTTTAGTTAAGTTGTCCCTTGGGGACGTTGCTCCTTCAGGGAGCAGAACTCCTCCGGGAGTAATGTTTGGGTTCGCCCCTTGGCTCTTCGCTAGAGAGTCGAGGGGACTTTTGAGAAAGTACTATGCCACTGTTTTACGTAAGACTGCATGAACAGTTGATCGCTTCTATATGTATTGCGTTTCGAACAGTGAACATCGTTTCCAGTGGTTCCTTTTCTATGCTAGCCTACGTAGCAGGCTGTGCGGTATATTCCTTGTTTAGTCATATCCCTAATGCCAGGATGCCCAAGGGAACGCTGAACAAATTTGTTTGGATATTCATAGAAAACTGAAACCCAAAGCTGGTTAATTGTTAATGAATATTCAAAAGAATGTAATATCTGGTCCCGTTTAAATCTTGCCGACGCCCATACCATATCCACTCTTTATTGAACTCCACTGCCCAGCTGGGTACACAGCACAGCAATGATCTCATTTTTCAGGTTTCAGACTAGGATTTCAGTTTTACGAGTACCGGATTACACACAGTCACTCAATGAAAACGATAGCATGGATAATGAAGGAGTACATGAAAAAGTCATGTTATGATAACAAAGTTTGCGTCCAAAATTGGAAGCAGTCCTCTTTGCTTGGGAGGACGTTGTTTGGAGAGCCCTAGAGAAGGACTGAACAAACAACGTACTCCTCGCAGGGTACTTATATCACATGTCAGTTCCCAACACTGAAATTTCGTTCAGACTGAACTGTGGGACTTGCAATCTCAGTTGTGCATAGGCTTAGACTTGTACTTTAATCACGTAATCTGGAAACTTTAACACTATTATGAGTCCTACTTTTCTCTGCTATGTACAAGACAGAACCAGCCGTGGATGTGCTGATATAAAAACTGCATTGGATCAGAGAGCTGGTTCAAGTAGCAGCTTCCTGATTGGATACGGTTCTATTGTGAAAGCCAGAATCACTGGTTGCAGAAAAATGCATCCACCATCGACCTGATGAGGGCAAATGGCTTTCTGACCCTAGCTACATTAAACCTGATCATGAACTTCATCCTAAAAATAAAGGGCAAGCCCTTTTAAATAGGCATGTTTGTCTCAAAATTTACCTTTTCTTACCTCAGAGAGAGAGAGTCCTGATGCCCCAAACAAAAACAGATTCGAGAAGTGAAAGGTCAATTATGGTCGACGTATGATTAAGTGACGCGACTCTTTTTGGGTTTTAATAATATCAGCGAAAACATAAAGTTTTTTACACTTTTATTCCTCCCAATTGAATAAATTAATTTCGCTAATCCAAAAAATATTGTAACTAGTGGCTTAAATGGACGTTGCATTAAGTATCTCCTATGTTTAAAACAAAGTGACAAAGGTAGTATACTGTATATGGAAAAACTCCTTAAATGTGCATGATCATGATTAAATCTCCTGTCAAAACTATCTTGATTTGTAGATATAATATTTTTCTTATGGAAACAACAAATTTATTTGCAAAGGGCTAGCTTTCGAAATGAGACATACTGCAAATATTAGTAACGAACGGACAATAGTTACGTACAGTGGTATTTAATCAATATTCAATCGGGCATTTTTTTTTCAATCAGGCTCATTTTACTGTTCTATCATAGTATTTTTTCACAAGGCACATAGTATGGTCGTTCGTTTATTCTCCAAGAATGAACTTAATTTGGATTTACATTATAACTCGAACGAAAGTAACACAGCATGGGTTAATATAATTAGAAAATATAAAAATAATATTGATTTGAATAAGGATTTCTAGCTTTTAAAGGAGAACCGACAGAAAGTTTCAGTTATGTTGATGCTTTTACGGACCAGCTTCACCGCGAGACGATACCAACGACGAACTATTGATTCGGACTACCGTTATCTCAGATCTACTTTCTATTCGAAAGAATTAATTTGATTCCCCGTCCACTACAACTTCACTCACATCTGACATTGATTTATAAGTGGCTCACGGAGAAAAACGTTTCTGAAGTGCATGTTTGTACCAACTACACACTTAATGAAAGTTCTATCAGGGAGTTGCTATTTGACCCCTGGTTCTATTAAGCTTGATATGTGATGTAATTGGAATGAATCCAAGCTGCTGTTTGACTAAAACTTTCCGCACGCCAAATTGCGAGTGAAGTGAAGGCCACAAGAAGTTTTGTAGCGTAGTGTATACATTGTTCGGGAGTTGTTTACTGTATATGGCTTAGTTTCAGGTTCCTGTAAGTGTTTTGTCCGAAAACCGATGGGCATACTGGTCTAGCTGCAAGTGTCCAACAATGTAATTAGTACTTATTTCCGTAGTAACTGGCGATATTTTGCAGGTCGTATATTTCCCAGTACACTCATGGGAGCATTACCTCGGGGTAGTACTTCAATGGTATAATTCAGTTGCAGCAGGCCAAAAGCGACATTTAATTTTGAACCTGGCTAAAATATCACCAAGTCATTTCTTAGTTTTAACATGAGAATTACGATTACCTTAAGCAAACTTTTAGAGTGATGTAAATGTTGACACATTTAAAATACTGCAAACATTACTACATACTCGACTACTGAAAGAGATAAAAGTAAAGCTTAGTACATTGTAAACAAAGGAAAATGAAAGTGCCTACTCATATTTCCAATGACAACCTATGAATGTACATATAAATTAAAAGCGGTTTTTGATAATGTTAAGGCTTTGAATCACCAAACACTTACAGGCATATTTAAAATGTTATATTTAAGAGCAAAACTGGGGTTTTAAATAAAATACATCACCCTATCTAAATCAGATTTAATCATTCGCAAACATTCAGGGCTCACGGATAAAAAACAAGTGTGAAGAGAAATTAACAAAACCAAACGCTTGCATCATTATCTCCGGAATGCTTTTAAAAACGCAAATCCCAAAATGAAGTTTAACTTAACCGAAATGAATCAATACGAGCCGATGACTGTACTTTAAGGCTGAATTCAACAATAATGCTTTCTAGAATTCATTCTTGGCACTGCAGAAATAAATCTTCCACACACCACAAGCAGTACAAGATGAATTAATAACTGATCAAGAAAACTGCTTGCACCTATTCTGAGTGCGAGTATTAGTTTTCGCAAGCTAAAAGTTGGGCACGACTGGAAAAGGAGTTGAACCTCCACGTACGCTTAATGGCATGGCATGGCCAGAATTGTGGGACCGCTATTTGGGCAGGTATTTTCAACATATAATGCAGGCTTTTTCGAAGCATTTTATACATAGAACTGATAGAAGGGAAATACGATAGAACTTAAAGTGACTCGGGAGGAATTCATAAGAAGTTCGTAATTGCCTGGGGTATTAGACCTTCGTAACATTAAACATAACATGAAAAGATAAGAGAAAGGAAACCAAACGGACAAAAGAAAGAAACAGAGGAGATCAAATAACTGTATGACCAGAGAATGTAATACTCAGGATACACTGGAATGCAAGGTGTATTTTAAAATAATTTTTTTTAAATACTTGCACAACAATACGGGTTTCTCTCCCTTACCGTTGCTATCGTGATTAGTCTTTCCTTTCTTACAGCAACAACCCTAATATTGCAATGAGATTCTCACAACACTCCATTTTGTACTATCCCAGCCCTCCAAAGTTTAAATAGATGCATATGGTCCTTACAGTATAGAAAGTTGGCGTAGAAGACTGCAACCTAAGGCTACACCTGCTAATTAACCAAACAGATAAACCCCTCATCAGCGGTGACATTTGGTCATACAAAGAAACGGTAAACAGGGAGCGAAGTGATTTTGTAAGCATACTCTATATTTAGAACTTCCAGTTGCTTCAATCAGATGGGCAACTCATCTTAAGGCTGAGCAACCGATTTGGATGAAATGTACATGTTAAAATAAAGAAAATCTGAACACCCACACAAAAGCGACAAGGTACTGAATCGCGCAGACAACTATTTAGGCCGAATAAAGGAGAAGGAAGCTTTGTGTATTTGACACTTTCATGATTAACTTAAGAAATGGGGAGCAGGCTAATTTCCGTGTCCTATTGTGAACCTGTAACTCCACGTTGTAGAACCCTCTTGGTTTTCGTAGCTCTTTTCCTGTGAATGCCGAAACGTTTGCCCCGTTGACTACTTCTAAAAGTGCCACCCTCTAAAGAGGAAAAAAATAAATTAAAACTCCATTACTCGTATGCAGTAGAGGGGATGGCCCCCTTTGTAAGTTATTTAGTTATTTCTGCACAAGGTTCATGGTTCTTTTAACTAAAGTTATAACGTAGTATTATAAATTTCAAGTATCGTAATCTACATTGTAAATTGAATGGGCTAAATATGTGTAAGCTTTTGTAGCGTAAACTGTGAAGGAAATTCATACAAAAAATACAGTAATTTGTCTAGTTATTACGGATTTCTCTTCTCGTTAATTTCATGATTAATCACGATTTTTGAGTAAATTACGATTACATCATTTGTGCTGGAAAAAAATTCGAGGGTTTAGTTAGTGTACCAGTTTTATATGTTCGAATGACCATGGGCTCTGCTCAGAGTGGGTTTAGGAAGGAAACTTCTGAAGCAGTGTTTGCTTCCGATGTACATCTTTCCATAATCCAAAAAGGCTTTATTACAATACCACCTTCCTGGTTTGATTCATATATTTTAAAGATAGCTTGCATATGCTTAGGCCTACTCCTTTAGTGAACATCACTGCTAGCTGATTTGAAATCATATCCTTACTTTGGTTCCTTTGAATTTTGGACTGATGGTAAATGGCAAAGTTTGTTTTGCTTATATAAACACTGCCCGTCACATCTCATTACAGTACGATTGTTCCTGACGTCGCTAAAATGGATTGCGTATATAACTTAACTTGATACTAATGCAGTAACACTTTAACATGAAGTAGGTTTTCCTTCAGCTATTTACAACATGACAGCACAATCGCTCGTACTGAAGGAATAATTTAGTGGATTAAAGCTATGTACAAACAGGAGAATATAATTTAACCCCCCCCCCCCCAATAATATGAACAATACCTTTGATAGCGTATTTAAAGTATCAGTGGTGGCTCCATGTGATCATGGAGCTATCACGGATAATTTACAGAAGGATACGCTATCGAGGGTATCGTTTATATATCTTTTCCTAACCCCCTAAAAATAAACAGACAACTATAAACCTTGCGGTACCATTGATAGCGTATTCTTTTAAAGTAATCAGAATACTATGTGTAGTTTTGTAGACCTGGGCGAAGAAGTTGTTTCCAAGGGAAGAATGTGCCTGTATAGTTATAGCTTTTGCTATCGTAATCGCTGTTGATATCTCCGGTGCAAACAGAATAGTAGAACAAAAACTGACGTGATGCATTTAGTGTAGAAACAAAATAGTAATAATCGAATATTGTAACACTGTAACCAAGAACAATGTATGTTGTAGTCTGCTGTTGACTTTAGTGTATCGCATCTATTCTTCTGGTTTTGGCTAATCTTTGTGACTTGTTTGTCTTCTAGGCCAGATGGTGTAAGGTGGAGATTTGAGATGACACCCTGGATGATGGTGAAGATAATAATAGCAATGAATCAGAAGACGCGGACAATTACAGAGAATACTATAAATTACTACACACGATGACGATGACGATAACGATGCATGTAGATATAGATATAGATAGATCTATATATATATATATATATATATATATATTTATATAGATATATATATATATATATATAATATTCCTTAACAAGTGGTGATGAGTAAGATATGTAAAAGGAGTGATAGTCAAAGGGATAAAGAAAAGGATAACTTAAATTGTGTGTGTAGGGGGATAACGAGAGAAATTCTGTTTTTGCAATACTTTTACTGTCATACTTCAACAGCAGTGCAGCAAGATGCAAGTTTGAAATATTGGCAGAAATCATGTTGACATGTAATTATTGTCCATATTTTACCTAACGGTGAAAGGAAAACAGGACATTTGATATCCTTCAATTTTCTTATTTACTGCTTAACAAAATAAGTAAAAATATGTAACATTGTTGAGACATCAGGTCGACAACTCCTGCCTTCACCCCCCCCCCCTCCCCATAACAAGAAATGAACACATTCTTTGTAATGTTCCTTAGGGAAAAAAAGTCGCACGCTTCAAGGTAGACAACGAAATTTAAAACGGTCGCTATTATTCAAAAATCAACAAGTTTTTTCTTACGAAAAAGACCTGTTTCACTTATTTTAATAAAGTACAACGCTTCTGCAATACGAATACTGAGCCTCATGTATGTAACCTAAGGAGATTCTTTCCAGCCTACCCGATGTGACTTGAATATAATCATGATCTTACAGTGTCCATTCACTATTACTCATATGTTTGATTTTCGTCCCTCGACAATCGCACTGCAGCCAAAATACCAGACAAATTGACAGACATAAAGTTTTCGAAACACTTCCAAGGGGCCAATTAGCTTGACCGGTAATAGTTGTGCTTACTATTTACCTCGACCACCTGCCAACCCGCGCTTTTAGAGATCGCATCTAGCAAGAATTTGGGGATGTCTACCGGGTTCCTGCTCATATCAGGAGAAATAAGCCTAAGTGCAGTAACTTATAAATGAAAGGAGCACAGGAGAAATGTTTTTTAATGTAATATGATCATCGGGAAGTCTACGGAAAAAGGAAGACATGTTCTAAAGATACTGTTTTTCGTTTTGGTCCGAGTCCACCTATTGCGATTAGGTTGATTATTGTAAGCTATCCAGTAAAACAACTTGACTCAATTTGACATTACCATATCTTCGTGCAACTGCAGGCTACCACCACATTTCCTCAAGTTTTAAAATCTCAAATTGATCAATTTATGGCCCTTTGTCCGAGGTAGGTTATTTTACAACAAATCGTTAAAGGGGAAATGGTATCATCCCAGACAGTTCCAATTCTCCCAACTGAGCTAGTTCTAGTCCCGCCCATAACTCTCTTTAGCTTCTACTTGTGCAGACACAAACATAGTTTATTGCCTAGGCCCACATCCTGGTGAGTATACAAGGCCCTAATATGTAATCAAAATACTCTTTGTGCATGTTGTGTAATATGAGCTGCTCTGCATCTTTTGAATTTTACAACTCTGATTCCAGTCAAAGAGTAGTCACCAATTGGGACTTTTGCTTACTTTGTAAAAGTCATACTTGGGGTGATGCAAATCTGTCTTTAACCTGATACTTATGAGATCCATGTTGAGCGCAAGCATTTTTTTTTTGTCAACTGAACATTACTCTTGCACAATCAGTCTAGTCACGTGTTGGCAACAATCGAAGAAAGCAAGGGCTGATTGTTAACTTAAAGTGGCTGAGGAAAATTCAAGGTGCCCGGGAGAACGACAAAGCAACCACTAACTGCAAACTAATTAAAAGAGGCTTTAGTATAGCTACGTTGGCAGCTTTCGCCAAATCGCCTGATCGCAATTGATACGATAATACAGTGCTGAAGCCAAATGGGGGGCAAGGGACAGAGTGCTCCCACAGAAATTTTGCCAAATCGCCTGATCGCAATTGATACGATAATACAGTGCTGTATCCAAAGGGGGGCAAGGGACAGAGTGTTCCCACAGAAATTTTGGAGACGCAATAGACGATGTTGAAAAAGTGAAGGAGGGCAGAAAAAAAGAACCGGGGAGAGGGAGCGGATGGGAAGTTGGTGGGGTGAGTGGGCGGTAGGGATCTAGGGCTGGGGATGAGTAATGACGATGGAATCCGCAGCAGAACGGACGACATATTTATTTTGTGCAGGACGCATTGGCAATAGGCCTCCGAACAGTCAATCAAAACCATGGCTATTAATGATGTCATAGCTTCTGGAAACAGGGTTCCGGATGTTTTCCTCCTTTTTCAACAGGTTATGCCTTGGGAACTGAACCCTAGCCTTTCTTCAATCCCTAATCCTGATTTTGAAACAAAATAAATCCCGAAAAGTTATTGGTTGTCAATGCCACCTGTATAAGGCTACTGTCAAAGCGTCCTACAATAACAAAGAATATATGCGAACAGAGGCTAGGTCTAGGGCTACCGTTTGCGTGTATGACCTTTCTACAACACCGATTACTCAATTGGATTATATCAAATTTCCTTCTCGCTCCGTAATAATGTCTGAAAATAACCTAACTATGACAGAGCAGTTAGAAAATCCCAGTGATTATCATTTCAGGCTTGACAGTCATATATTGTGTAACAGTGTTCCGTCTTTTTTGAGAAAATGTTAGCCGCTATCCGGCAAATAAATCTATGGAGGGCGACAACAATTTTTGAGGGGAGGCTATTTTCACTCGGAGGGCCTCGCCCCTCTAAAACTGCCACATGTGGAGAACGTACACTGGGATCTAGTAAGAAAAGAAGCAAAATATAGCACAAAAAAATCAAAAGGGGAGGGGAAACCCCCTTTCCCTCCCCAGGACGGCGGTCAAGAATGGGGACGATGAGTCGACTTTGCCCACCCCCACCCCCCCACACACACACACACCAAAACCTGCCTACGCCCTTGCGATAGTAAGAGCAATACGGGAACGGTCGTAATCATTATAGTGTCTAATTAGAACCACCAAAACACTGTAATCCTTCCTTGGTTTATTCAGAAATTTCAGAAGCTTCAGAATCTGCGAACCAATCCCCATATACCTTGAAAGCCAGTAGTTCTCGAACAGCGTTTCTGCGATGCCTCCGTTTGTTTATTCCGTTATGCCTGATAGCTGTGCAAAAAGTCTTGTATGCAACTCTGAATTCAGCCTAACAACCAAATCCTATTGGCACTTACGGAAGTATTCAAACTTGTCTTAGTTTTACCTATATACACAAACATCGTTATAATAGGCTTAGAGAATGTATTTGTGGTTTTGATTTTTAAAAAAAGTGAAACGGAAAGCACCCTTAAAAACATCGTCCTAGTATCTCTCTGGAATGTCATGAATATTCGGTTCCTTTGTTCAAACCAAATTGGTATTTTTTAGAAGTTTCCTGGTCCTGATAATTCATTTACATGCCTCTGTAATGCATTTTGTTTGTAAACTTAGTCACCTATCTTTTCTCAGAGTAATGCTGTAAAAATATTAGTAAATCTCATGTTTCAAGTCTAAGAATTCCCCTTCATTACTGCTTGTGTGCATGTTTTGCAAATATATAATTTCTGTTCAGCCATTGCTTGTGGTCTGACTGGAGGAGCTCATTGCTCCTCCTACAGGTCGCTGAGTGGCTTGACCCCTTGGTTTGCTTTGGCAAATAAAGTCATATACTCTGGTAACCTTAGCAACTGATGTCTGTGTCTTCTCTACCTAGTCACGTAACAGAAGGTAAAGAAAAAACAGGGATACCATAGCTGCAACATTTTGTGTTTAGTTACATAAGTGACTGGATTTCGAGAATTGATCACCAGCATTTGTCATTTCATTTGTGTTATTCAGCTGTTACTTTTGTAGCTAAATATTCAAAAGAAAATATTATTGTAAACAATTATCCTATATTATGTTTTAGCCTTCCTTGCATATAGTTTAATTTTGTATAAAAATTAAATAGTTCTTGTTGGGAAGGCAGAGAAATACAAGTTGAAAAAGATAAAGAGCGGAGGGTTTTTTTTTTATTTGAATTCTTTTATTTATAATCTTTGGAGTACATTGACGACGCCTTCCAGCAATAGGTGGATGAATACCTGATACTTATTTTACAAATTGTAGCACACTACTTTTATAGAAAAGAAAAAGAGCTTTTCTGCGTTGAAAGGAACCTTTATCAGAGATGATAAAGTACTTGGTTAAGTTGTTTATCACCTTCAATAAATTCAATAATTTACAATGATTTTCACTTTTACATCGTGTTAATAAAGTTGCTTTTATTCTTCAGAAATTAATGTAAATTGTATGTTTTAATGTAAAAGTATGTTTAGGCTTAAATAACTTTTTAGTAATGTACACGCAAAATAACACAACCTTATCTTGTGTATTGTTTATGAAAATGATCAATTTTCCTTTGGGTATCCATTCATTTTTGTTACTTTTACCACAGATTTCATGAATTTTTATACCTTTCTTAAAGCAAATACTTCTAAATTTTAAGCAAATAATCACTTACATGCGTTAGTGCATTTCATTCAAGTCTTTATAGTTAAGGAATATGCGTATAACACAGTTTCATATTTGTGTTTCTTGTTAACGATGGTATTAAATCTAAGCTTTCAATTTGTCACGAAAAGGTCTACACTGTTTTAAGCGTTTGTTGTAATACTTGCCTTTTGTGTCTTGATAGTTTATCACTTCAAACAAAGCAGTTTGACCATTTTAAGAGCAGTATTTTACATACTCAGTAGAATACGGTTTTGGTAGAGCCTTACTTTCTTATTGCAAAGCTAAAAGTATCCTTAAAGAATCATACGAGCGCCGGACTTTCCCTTTAGGGGTGTTACAACATTTGTGCGCAAAACGTTAGCTCAAAATATCATTTATATTTTGCTTAGACGTTGCAAATTTTCTCCCA
This sequence comes from Holothuria leucospilota, assembly GCA_029531755.1. Taxonomy (NCBI): domain Eukaryota; kingdom Metazoa; phylum Echinodermata; class Holothuroidea; order Aspidochirotida; family Holothuriidae; genus Holothuria; species Holothuria leucospilota. The sequence goes on from JAIZAY010000090.1 coordinate 127,502, forward strand.
GAATGAATGGAGTGAGGTTCCTGTCATACAACTGTACCTCGCATTTGCAGCTACACTCGCATTACTATTCAGTCGTTATCGTTGGTGAATTCCCTAACTTGTCATTCACGGCCAACTAAACTTGTTGTCTTTCAAGACAAGTTGGGACCTGGCTGTGAAAAATTATAAGGCCCAGCATAAGTAGAGGATAACGCGATGGTGCAGACAGGAGTAACATCCACATTGCATAGAGCATTCTCTCTTTCTATTTCACCATATCATTAAATTGTCAAGCTGCTTGTGATGTACACAAGAGTATCATCATCGGTTGTATTAAAACACGTTCGACGTCGCATTTAAATTTTTTGAACAAACCTTTTCTTCAGCAAAAAGTACTTATCGAAAGTTACGTATTCCTTATTGATCCAACTGTCATAGTAAAACCCGGCTTTGAATTGTGTATAATCTATATACTTTGGAAGTATTTTGTTTCTAACAAGTTTGATGGTTCTCTGACATATTCCTTACATTCAATGAGACGACCTTATGAATTTTTTCCTTGGTAATGTTTTGAGTAATAAATTGTTTATAAGTTATGAGTTCTATCTGGAACATCCTAAAGTCTGATATTATAAGTGAGTTTATTTTTACTGCCTTTTATAGACTTGTGATGCTTTCAGTGGTAGATGTTTTTTAACTGGGCTTATCTCTAGATCTTCATGTTCTTTCCGATCTATTTAACTCTTAATTACAAGGTACAGTAAAACCCAGTTTTTCCGAACACATCTAAACCTTAGACAGTTTTGGCTTCCAGTACGGTACACTGTGGCCTTATGAAAGGGTGACAAAACTTTTTCCAAATAATTTCAGATTCAAAGCAAAATCACTAAATATTTAGTTACACTTTTTGACACTGTTTCTTTGTTATCGTTCCTGTGACAAACAGTCTTGGAGACTACTAAACCTTTTATCCCCGAAATTGGAGCCTATACGCTCATCTCATGAATGACTAATACTTTGCACACACTTCATGTGTACAAGTGCTGAAAAGAAGCTCTAAAGGTCTTGCAAGGTTTAATTCGGCATAAATTCAAAAAAAAAAAAAAAAAAATACAACAACAAACATTGGAACACATGGATAGAAGACTCTCAAACAACCATTCACAATGTTTTTGAAAGGTTTGCTGTCATTATTTGTATTTACTTAGTTTTAGTGAAACTAGGTCTGACGCTTTCCTTTCGTGAGATATCGAGCCTATGTCAACTCATGACTCCCAGCAAAAAAAAAAAAAAAATCAAAACGAGCATTGATTTTTCCTAAATTTGACAAAGAGTTAAGGAATTATTTTCTATGCCCATATGTGTGATGTATATTCATCATTACATTTTACCGTGACTGTAAAAGTCTAGGCAAATTAATGCATTTTTGTTAACGTTTCTGTTGAATTGTAATTGTCTTGTAATGCACTGCAAATTTGGTGAATGCTATCTTAATTGGAAGGAATATTGGCCTGGTAAAACTGCCAGACCAGTTCAGATAAATGGGGTTTTCATGTAATTTACATGTCTAGCAATAACATTGACTCGTTCTTCATTTATTGGATAACGTTTTCTTTATCTCCTTTCAGCAAAACTGTTTTGTTCACCCATCCTTGATGCTCTTCACACTCTTCATGTAGTTCCTTCCAATTTTCCTTTATAATCACCTAAAGCAAAATAAATGGGTAAAAAGTCACAAAAATTTCCAACTTGTTTGCTGTCTACTTTAGTTATATATTCCAACTTAACTGTACTTGTAGTGTTTTGTTAATATAAGTAAATATCGAGCAACAGATTAATGACCATAAACACAAAAATCAAAACCAAAGTTCCTCTTTAAACCATATACAGTAATTTACCTACATTGTGGTGATAGAGTGAAGTTTCGCCGTATTTCATCTGCCTCAAAAGTATGAAGCAAAAGCCCTGTTACGTATCGTGCTTTTTAACTGCTGTGCAGCCAAACTTGTCTACGGTATTTTAATTTCACATTTTACCGGTGCTATGGCCAAGTGGATAAAAGCGGTGACATTTGAAGCTGTGAAGCTAAGCAACCAGGAGGTTCCGGTTTCGATAACCGGCCCGGTCAAAGTAAGGTGGTTGGTTTTTCATTTAAGAGCGATCTACAGGTTTTCCATCTGAATCGGCCTTTCAAAAGAAACCAAATTTGATCTAAATTATTGAGTTGTTTAGCCATTAATCGCGAAGTTGTAATTCATAAGCCATACAACCTTCTCCTACATTCGTGGTCGTTTGACGTCATTAAACAACGCCCTTCAATGCCTTAATGAAATTAAATATACCCCTGTTTATTTACATTTCATTGATTTACTTCTATGTTATTGATTTCAAGATCGGGGAGACGCCTTACATAGTCGTACTCTTTCTCAACTAATTTCCAAGTAATCACTACTTAGAACCCTGTCCTAGTACTCGAGAATATGTCTTACCTATCCTCTTCGTACCGGCTGGCACATAAGCCTCCACGCTCTTTCTCCAGATCGCCCGATCTTTTGCCTGCAACAGGCCCGTAGCCAGGGGGGTTCGGGGGGTCCGTACGAACCCCCTGCCCAGACCAATTTTTTTAATGGAGTGTTGGCGTTTTCCAGGGCAAATTGTCAATTTGCACAAAATGCACGAAAATGCATATTTAAATCACTTTTCAACGACAGTGGGTGCCACCAGGACCATGGAGTACAATATTGACATAAAACATACGCTCAGCTGAAGGCAACACGGGATCATTGATGCGAAGGGACGTCCACAGACCACACGACACCGGGCGCCGCGCTGAATTTGCAGTGCGAACGTTAAGCCGTATGAGCCATTTTGAGGGTAAAATGACAAATTCGCAAAATTTCCACGAAATCTGGAAGGCTACTGTGGGGGTGGGGTGGGGCTGGGCAACACTCTCAAGCCAATTGAAGTTTGCCATGATATGTGCCTCTGTGAATCATCTATATAATCGCAGTACCCACTTCAGTTTTTATGAGACTGGATCACAATAAAAGAGCTATTTTAAGTATTGTTGATCATGTGTTTTTTCCTCCATTTGCAGTAGGTTGGAAGAAAAGATAGGTGTTCATGATGAACACCTATCTAGTGGCGGCGATGAAAAATGAAAAGTGGGGGGGGGGCTGAAGGTATGTTCAGCCCCCAATATTTTTCCAAGTGTTCCAAGAAGCAAGGAGAATTTCGAAATGAGGGCTGAACTTCTTCTTGCTTAAAACACTCGGGAAGTGCCGTTTCCGGCCATCTTGGGGGTTTGAAAAGCCGAAAATTTTCTTGTACGCTCCGCGCCAACCGATGGTGGCGCTCCGCTTAGATAGTCGACGAACCCCCCCTGGGTAAAAGCTGGCTACGTGCCTGTGCAACCTAGCTTCATCCCAAGTTCTCCACCCAAACTCCTTGCTTTCTTTTTCTACTGTTCTTCGCCATGTTGTGTTTGGTCTTCCAATTCTTCTTCTACCTTCTGGTCGCCATGTCAATTCAGTCATACAGTGATGTCCCTTATCTTTCCCTAATGCGTAAGCCAACCAGTTCCATCATCTTCTTCTTTTCACTCCAAGGCTGATTTTCTTTACTTGTGTTACTTCATTGAGTTCATCACTGTAGATGATATTAGGCCGAAATATTTGCAAGATTTTTTTCAGGCATTGGTATTGGAATGAGTCCAGTTTCTTTTCATCACTTTTGTTCACTTTCCAAATCTCACAACCATATAACAAGACCGGTCTATAATGATTTTATAAAGCTTTACTTTTTGTTTTAAACCTGCTTTGACTTCCATAATTTGTTTAACATCGTGAATGTGATTCGGCCTTTATTTATTCTACCGTTCATATCACTACCTGCACCTTTTTGCTCACATTTGCCCCGAGGTAAGTGATTCTTCCACATCCTCTGTGTTCTTTCCATCTGATTTAACAGCTTCAAAACTTTTGTTGCTCAATCCCATAATCTTTGTCTTTTTGTCATTTATTTTCAATCCAACTTTGCTTGCCTGTTGAGATATGTTGTCAGTTTTCCTCTGCATGTGGGAGTGGTTGGATGACGGACAGTAAGTGCACTGCCGCTTACTTATTTGCATTTCCCTTCAACGTAGTAAAATCACACATATTTTTCAACTTTTATGTTTTTGATTCATATGCCTGCCTCACAACCGTGGCTTATGAAAGAAAATAATTGTAAGAGTCATGGGCGTCAATCCTGGGGGGACGGGGGGACAAGCCCCCCACATTTCGAGGGGGGACACAATATCAAATGCCCCCCCCCCACATTTGCGTAGAAGAGTAGTGCCGTGGCTCTATTTGACTGGCTTTGTGAGTGGCATGTAGGTTTGTTGGGCAATTGTTAAGTGTCTCGATGCAGATTCTGAATGCAGATTTCGTCAGGGAAATCTTATTTAATGACAAAATTTCGGCGCGCTTCGCGCGCATGAGTCACGGTTTGCACCCCTTCTCATGGCCATTAAAAAGGTAATTATACATGGAACTATTCTGATCAAAACACTCTCCGAAAACAGAAATACATCTCCAAACATCTGAAGGGGCTTCGCATCAATATGGAATCATTCAACCAGTGGCGTACGCAGAGGGGAGGGCCATTCGGCCATGCCCCCCTCACTGATTCCGATTTTTTTTAAGTGCCTAAAAATACGTAAATTTTTTAACACAAATTTTACTTCAAAAGGTAGCATATTTGGCACCAGATTGCATGTAAGGACACCAACTTTTTCCAAATTTTTCAAAGGGAGGGGGACACCCCATTGGGCCATGCCAACTCACTGATGCCTATTTTTAGTTCCTAAAAAAACGTAAATTTTTTAATACAAACTTTACTTCAAAAGGTAACATATGTGGCACCAGATTGCATGTGAGGACACCTAATTTTTCAAAAAATTTCAAAGGGGAGGGGTACACCCCTCCCCTTAGACACCTCCCCCAGGCCGGCGGTCACACAACATACTGCATGCACCCCCCCCCCCCAAGAGAAATCCTGGGTACGCCACTGCATTCAGTCTAATTTGTAGCATGATGTGGAAGGTTGAAAGTACGTTGTTGCCGTTAAACATTTTTCAAAAATTTTTACCGAGCGCTTCGCCGAAGCCATTATCGGTATAGATGGTGATTGTTAATACACTTACGACTATAAAGCATTCTGAAAACGCCCTTGCTAGTCCTTCACACCTTTGCTTTACTACGATCAAATATCCCAAAGATAGCACCATTTTGCATGAAAGCAACCTTAAATTAACAAAAATTTCTCCTCCCCCAGGATGACACCTTTATATAGTGACAAAGGAAGGATCCCCACTGCTGTATACAAACGCAGGGTGCATAAGAAAGGGAGCAATTTACGCGCCGCCACTGCAGTTAGTAAAAACATCCAGCCAGTCGGAAAAATTAGAATTCACTAAATTATGGACATTTTCCAGCCATATACGATCAGCTCAAAAAATATCCCAAAGATAGCACCGTTTTGCACCTAAGCAGCCTTAAATTAACAAAAATTTCTCAAAGGGGAGGGGGACGTCCCCCCCTTAGACCCCTCCCCCAGGACGACACATTTATGTAGTGAGAAAGGAAGGATCCCCACTGCTGTATACAAAAAACGCAGAGCGCATAAACAAAGTGCAATTTACACGCCTCCACTCAGCTGGAAAAAACATCCAACCAGTCGGAAATTTGGGACCTTCACACCCCCAAACATGTCACCCTAGCAACGGGCCTGGTCGGGTCCATGATCTCCGACAATGATCCACGCTGCGAAGCGTGGTTTCAGCTATTTTGGGACATGGTGAAAATAACATCTCGAAGTAATTCCGTGGACTCGGTGTATTTTACCTGGCAGATCATCTGTGATGGTCATGTTAACTTTGAAATGATAATTCTTATTAGAATAGGGCGTCAGTCATCACAAGGGGGTGGGAGGAAAGGGCCTATAGGAAGACACCATCTCTTCAAAACCAAAGGGATTGGTTCGTGCTAAGTCAGGTATGTCCCCCGTCCCTCCCCCCCCCCCTACATTTGAATACGGATTGACGCCCCTGGTAAGAGTAACCAGGTGCAAACCCCTTAGAATTTGCGATATCGGTAAGCCGATACTGTCTAATACTACATATGATGTTGAGCCAAAAGGTCATAGCCGTTCTACCAGCGGCACACTGTAATCTCGCATGAATGAAAGAAAACTTTTTCTTAGCTAATTATATGGTACAAAATTCATGCCACACTCAGGGACAAACATTGTCATTCAAGTCAAGTCATTTTTCTTCAAGTCAAGTCAAGTCGCAAGTCATTTTTCTTCAAGTCAAGTCGCAAGTCAAGAAAAAGTGCGACTCGAGTCTAAGACAGTGACTCGAGTCAACAACTCTGGGGATTACCCTACTCCCCCACCCCCGTCCCACCCATTATTTATGGCCATGCATTTCGAGAGAATTGTGATGCAGCAATCTAATTGTCTGGGACACCAAAATTATTAATTTTGGCAATCGGGCGGCGAGTGCACAAGACACCACCATATCCTCAGCGACACAGGGCTTGTTCGGAAAAGCCCTTTTAAGAAAATTTCTTGTTGAAAAGGGATCTCAAAATGGGCCATCATAACCGTACTGGATCGAGCAGCAATATCAGTTGGTTCGTAGCGAAGAGAAAACTTTTACCAAGAATTCGATTTTTATCGTCTCACATGCCATCGACAGAAACCCATTTTCTTAACCTGTGTGCTTAGTACAAGTCACCACGCCGTCTATTGGCAATTCTCACACTATGTGGGGGTGTTTTTTTTTATTTTAATTAACCGCACTCAGTTGTCCATCATATTACCTTCGATTCTGTGTCGTCATTGGCATAATTTCAACTTTCTTCTTTTTTCTGCTTCTAATTTCGGTGAGATTTCCCGTAAGAATGAAGCAACGGAAATGTCCACAAAGACGCGTCGGAAAGTGAAAATGACAGGTATAATGCGCTTTAATCCGAGGAAAAATAGTTTGGACATTTTTTGTGCCTCCAAGTTAGACTCCAACATATATTTGGAATGCTTTCAGCGTCACTTCTTTCTGTTGAGAAAGCGAAGCCCCCGATTGCTTAAGACCCTATCCTGGTATTCGCTTTTCCAACAACAGTGATGAGGAGAGCTGGACTCTAGGAGGGATGCGGTGATTCAGTGTCCCAGACTGATAATACTGTCAAGAATAGCCTTAATGGCGGAAAGGGAGCTAGTTATAATGGGAGGAGCATCCAGTGGGCGTACCAAAAATTTCTCGGGGGGGGGGGGGGGGGGCACGCAGTGTGTTGTACGATCGCTGGCCTGGGAGGGGTCTAAGGGGTTGGGGTATCCCACCATGTTCGTTCTTCCCGACTGAAGACAACGCGACATAAAACTGCCAGTCGCAGTCGTAAACTCACGCACACTACGCGACTGTTGGAGACCCGACGATCGAGTTGAGTTGGGGTGTGCAAAGTCGTGTAGTGTGCGGCTAGCTTAAGACATGAAAGGAAGCCCTATCCTAGCACAGGCATACGAGTTGGGGCTGGGGTCACCCCCTCGTCCATCCCCCTCCCCGTCCCCCAGTCTCAGACCGAGGAAAACATCCTGCTCGAGCATATTTTGGAACCAGAATGCAAAAATGCATTGAGGTTTCGATGATATATGTTCTATTCCAAATAATGCCATGATGTCCCATATCTTTCAGTCACTGGTCAAGTGCTATCTTAACATGTTGGAAAAATAATTTTACGTTCATATTTGATCTTGGGAATTCTTGGGAGAAGTTGCTTTTTGACTTCTGGTAAACCCATGAGACGATCTTGGGAATTCTTTAAATTTTGCTTTTTGACCCCTGTGACCCCAGATGACCTTTGACCTCCACCAAAAACGAAAGCATTGATCTTTTAACCACAACGCATCCACATACTGAGTATGAAATCTATCCAAGCTTCCTACCTGGAGATATCGTGTTAACAAAGTTTTCAGTGTTTCACCCCCAGTGACCTCAGATGACCTTTGACCTCCACCAAAAATAATAGGGTTCATTTTCTTACCAAAACGCATCCACATACCAAGTATGAAATCTATCCAAGCCTCCTACCTGGAGACATCGTGTTAACATAGTTTTCATTGTTTGACCCCAGATGACCTTTGACCTCCACCAAAAATGATAGCATTCATCTTTGCACCATAACGCATCCACATACTAAGTATGAAATCTATTCAAGCTTCCTACCTGGGGATATCCTGTTAACAAGTTTTTCAGTGTTTGACCCCCAGTGACCTTAGATGACCTTTAACCTCTACCAAAAATTAAGCATTTGTCTTCTTACCATAAAGCATCCACATATCACGAATACAATCTATTCAACCTTCCTACCTGGAGATATAGTGTTAACAAAGTTTTCAGTGTTTGACCCCCAGTGACCTCAGATGACCTTTGACCTCCACCAAAAATGATATGGTTCATTTTCTTACCAAAACGCATCCACATACCAAGTGTGAAACCTATCCATGTTTCCGACCTGGGGATATCGTGTTAACATGGTTTTCAGTGTTTGACCCCCGTGACCCCAGATGACCTTTGACCTCCACCAAAAATGATAGGATTCATTTTCTCACCATAAAGCATCTACGTACTACATATGAAATCAATCCAAGCTTTCCAGCGTGAGATATGGTTTTAACAAATGTTATCAAGGTTTGATCCCGGTGACCCCAAATGACCTTTGACCTCCACCCAAAAACAATATGGTTCTTTCCCTTACCATAACGCATGTACATACTACATATGAAATCTATCCAAGCTTCCTATCTTGAGATATCATGTTAACAAGGTTTTCAGCGTTTGACCCCAGTGACCCCAGATGACCTTTGACCTCCAACAAAAACAACAGGGTTCTTTCTCGTACCATAACGCATCTACATTCTAAGGATGAAATCTATCCAAGCTTCCTATCTTGAGATATCGTGTTAACAAGGTTTTCAGCATTTGACCCCCAGTGTCCCCAGATGACCTTTGACCTCCACCAAAAACAAATAGGGTTCTTCCTCTTACCATAACACATCTACATACTGAGTAGGAAATTTATCCATGCTTCCTATCTTGAGATACCGTGTTAAAAAGGTTTTCAGCATTTGACAATCGGTGACCCCAGATGACCTTTGACCTCCACCAAAAACAAATAGGGTTCTTTCTCTTACCATAACACATCTACATACTGAGTAGGAAATTTATCCAAGCTTCCTATCTTGAGATACCGTGTTAACAAGGTTTTCAGCATTTGACCCCCGGTGACCCCAGATGACCTTTGACCTCCATCAAAAACGATAATGTCCTTCCTCTTACCATAATGTATCTACACACTACATATGAAATTTATCCAAGCTTTTTAACTTGAGATATCGTGTTAACAAGGTTTTCAGACTTTGACCTCTGGTGACCCCGTATGACCTTTGACCTCCACCAAAAACAATAGGGTTCTTCCTCTTAATATGGGACATCTATGTACAAAGTTTGAGAACCGTCAGAGTTTCCCTTCTTGAGATATCGTGTTAACGAGCAAAGTGTCACAAACACACGCACGCACACGCATGCAAGTCGATTTTACATACAACCCGAGGACCTCATTGTTATTTCCTTTGTGTTTACTTCCTTAACCCTAACCTTGACAATAGACTCTCTATTGTTCAAACTTTCGAGGACTTGACAAATCTATTGAATTTCCTTTAGAGGACCTGAAGTCCATTGTTCAAGTCCTCAGTCTGATAGGAAGACAAGTTCATGCACATACACACATACATACACACATACGCCATCACGAATGCATAGGTTTCTCTTATCATCGAAACCAAAAAACTGAGAAACTTTGCTTGCCTGTATAATCACAGGCACTTGCCTGGGTAATCGCAGGCAAGCAAATGTCCCCAGGTTTCCAAAAATCTGCTTAGGTTTCTCAGAGCAATCACAGACAAATATTTAAGACTTTTTTTGACATCCTTAGACCTCTTTTTGGATTCGCCTAACTTGAACATCACTTCGCAATCAGCGATGAGGTCTTAAAAAACGACCTTTTGAGTAGGTAGCGTGAGCTACGTTGAACAACTGAGAGGCGATGTTTGAGCAAGTTTTGGCAATAAAACTTTTACCCTAAAACTAACCCCGTTATTTAGTTTAATTAAAATTCCAGAACAAAAACAATCGACAGGGCGCTGTTCGCATGCATTCTAATGCCTTCTAACGTACGTATAAAAGAAGGGAGTGAAAAGGGACTTTATTTGAGTAAAAACGGCAAATAAAGCCCATACAAAACATATGTCAACTGATAAAGATCGTTTCTCTGCCTTTTGACTAAGATCACGTGTATCTATCCTTTTGACTAAGATCACGTTACAAAAGAGGTGTGGCAACCTGAGTCTGTAACCACGCGTAATCACACGTGAAAAACGAAAGAAATCACACGTGTTCTTGGGTGGCAAACCTGTGTATTTGGAACCCTTTGGACACAGGTTTGACCCAGGTTTGACACAGGTTTGACACAGGTTGACACACCTTTCCTGCCTTAAATTTCAAGCCACAGGTTTTGTCTCACAATTCTTTGTTAACATTGGTTTTAATTGCCACACATTTTGCATATATTAGAGGTTCACAACGACGTAATGATTGCATTGGATAGAAAAAGCGGGACGTTATCTGAATTATGCTCGATCTATCAGCAGCATTCGATACTTTGGACCACTTAATCCTACTCCATCCTACTCCATCGTCTTGAACATCACTTTGTTATAAGTGGCAAAGTTTTGCAATGGTTTAAATCTTACCTTAGCAACCGTAAACAAATGATTTCGCTAGATTCTTCTTTCATGTCTCAACTATCGGATATGTTACTCGGCGTTCTTCAAAGTTCTGTTTTGGGGCCGACCTTGTTTACGCTGTGAACTGCCCCACTAGAGGATATTTGCACTCGTCATGGTATCAACGTTATGCTTTACGCCGACGACACACAGCTGTACATGATTTGTGATAAACCCTCTGACGTATCTGACACTGTCGAGGAGCGTCTCGTGGATATTTGTCCGTGGGTATAGTCTTTAGTGGTAATTTTAACGTTCATATCAACCATACCTGTAAATCTGCTTACTTTGCTCTTCACCGTATAGGCAAGCTCCGTACATTGTTGGACCAAGCTGCTACAGAGAAACTTTTACACGCTTTTGTAACTTCCTGACTTGATTACTGTAATAGTCTTCTCCGTGGATGCCCTGAATTCCAGCTTAAAAAACTTCAATCTACTCAAAACGCCGCTGCTGGGCTTGTCATCATGAAAAGAACAAAAAATCTGCACATATTACACCAGTCCTTTATGAGCTTTACTGGCTTGGTGTGCGTGAAAAAATTATTTTTAAAGTACTTTTGATTGTTTACAATAATTTTACGTAATTTAGCTCCTTTTTATCTTTGTCATCTGATCGATAGTCACATCCCTGGAAGAAATGACCTCAGGTCCAGCAATCCTATCTTCTTCTCTTGAAAAGGCGCGATTCTAAATGTACAACTAAAACGTACGGTGTGCGAGTTTTCAGCATTCACGCACCACTTTTATGGAATGACCTTCCCGTGACGATCCGTCAGTCCCAAAGTTTTGACTGTTTTAAAGGAAATTTGAAAACTCATCTTTTTAAACCTCAGTTTGAAAGTTTACTTTCTTAGGTATTTAGTGATTTTTTGTCTTTCTCTGATTTGTATAGTTTGCTTTTATTTTGGGTTGTAGGTGCTTTTATGTTTGTGTTCCTTTTTAGGGCTGTTTTTTAACTATGA